>BSBK01008490.1:170000-172309 GCA_027943335.1 Chamaecyparis obtusa | reverse complement strand
TATATATAAGTAATATATGATTAATGATAATAATTCATACATATATAATAAATAATTAATAATATAATAATAAATAATTTAAGAGTTACACATGCACACTTGTATTCTATGTTTTATATAATTAATAATAAAAATTGCTTTTAACGAAGAAAACAAAAATACAATCCTTGCACTTTGACCAATTTTTTATTATTATAATATTTGATATAAATATGATTTTTCTCCATCATAGCTCTCTTCGAAGTGTAAAAAAGGTTAAACAATAACATTTTAGAATCGCTAATGTTTCCTAATATCATATGATAAGTATAATTCATATTTTATGTTTGATTTATTTCAATCTATATATTATTATTTAGATTTCAAGTTATTTAAAATACTTTTAAAAATTTGTACAATAATATATTTCACTTATTATATATTATATTTTATATATAGTAAGTCATTTTTCTGAAAATAATACAACAAGAAATGTATAATAGTCATATCATTATAATTTTAATATTATGTATTAGATATCTATTTATATTTATTATTTATTTTATATCTAAATAACTAATCTTCTTAATGTTGGATATTATAATAATTACATTATATAATACCCAATTCAATTTAATCAAATATATTTTCAATTATAATTTTATTTTAAATAAAATAAAATAAAATTACAATAGAAATTAGAGTATTCTCTCCTTTCAACAAATTTATGAGTATTTAATTTGACAATGAACTCCTTATTCTCAATCATATCCTTGATATTTTTTTTTTAAGGAAACAAAAATAAAATTGATTTTATCAAGAAAAAATATAAAATAAAAATACAAATTTAATATACTAAATGATTACTAAACTAAATTTCATCATGCTTTTATATAAAAAAAATTATTTAAAAAAAAACAAATTATTTATTAAAATTTTTTTTTAAAAAAAAACATTATTTATGTTACTTAAAATTTGTTAAACAAATTCAATCATATTTTATTCTTTCATAGCAAAAAAAATAACACAAATTTAAATCTAACCCAAAAAAAATTAACCACATTTGAAACATAAAAATCGAAGAAATATTCTCAATCCAACCGCTAATAATCTCTCATCTTCAACAATATTATTTTCTCCATCTTTTCCGTTGGGATTCAACGTTGATGAGCTACTAAATGAAATATAAATGCTGCTCTTTGTTGACCCATTTCCAAATCTACAGCGAGGGGTAGCAGAAAAGGAAGCCAAGGAAAAGGAGGAGCTCACAATAAGGCTGGAAACATTACTAAAGGCTTATGGGGAATTAAGACAAGGAGTATATGAGAAGGATAAATTAATTGCAGACTTAAAGAAGAGGTTGGGTGAACAAGGACCAATTCAAGCATCATCGCAATTACAAATTTCTTCTTCACCTATTGGGCCTTCATCTTCAAGTCCTATTATTGAATATCCCCTTTCCCCTCTTCCCCCTTCCATGGGTGATGAAGACATAGAACAAAGACATAAGTAGAGATATGAAAAAAGAATAAAGGATACCATTCTACACTTTGTTGCAAATGTAAAACCATTAGAAATTTTATAAAATTGCTAAGCAGTTGTTTGACATTTTTATGACTTTTAAGAAAGAAGTAGCCACTATAGACCCAATTTTGGATAAGTGGGTTTCTAGAGAGAATATGTTGAAGTCATTCTTTGAAATGATTAAAGATCAATGTATTGTGGATATTCAACTAACAAATACTTATAAATTTGTTAAAAACCTTTTTGAGTTTGAAGTAAATAGGCAAGGTTTCAAGAGAAAGGCAAAAATCTTAAGGGTAAGATACTTTCAAGACAATTTTCAAGTGTTCCCCAGTCTTATCAAAGTAGATGGAACTATAAAAGACAGGAACCAGTGGTTGGAAAAAATTGATGGTTGGATATTGGCTAAAATAGATATTGTTTTGGGTATAGAAGACAATACTCCCTTTATACAAAAAATTGAAATGCTACAGGATTGCAGAATACACTTCACTAATGTGAGGATTGAGGTACACCAAGTCGTTACTGGTTGGGACAAACTCCTACCAAAAAGGGATGAGGTTCTGGCTTTTCATTGGCCAAGTGAAGATACTTTTGTATCTTGGGAAATGACATATCTTGTAGAAAGTGCCAAAGAAGGAGAGACATCTGCAGAGAAAGCAACAAGTGGCAGTGTCCCAACCCCTTGAAAGGAAAGTAAATAGTGCAAGAAACTTAAAGCAGTTAGAGCAAGCACAGATACTACTCCTGACATGTTTTGAACATCTTTGTTGTTAAAATTTTGAGCACTCATTTAATTCATCAAT
>BSBK01008490.1:0-165000 GCA_027943335.1 Chamaecyparis obtusa | reverse complement strand
ATATATATATATATATATATATATATATATATATATATATATATATAGAAAGATTAGATTAGATCCTTTAGAAATATATTATATTTATATTCCAAATAGATATCTTACATATATAGTTCATATTATTCTATGATAAAAATAAATATTTATATTCCATAATGATATTAGTACATAATTAATTATGACAAAGTTGAACCATATATTCTTGTCTTAACCAGTGAGAATACATATTAATTTTATATAATTTTCATTATTATAATTACTTATTAATTAATTAACATTAATATAATTCTCAGATATATATTAATTACATATAATTTATTTTATAACCAATTATATATATAGAATTACTTATTTAATAACATATTTAAGTTACATTTGTTTAACTATCTAATATGAATTAATTTCATAATAATATTAGTACATTTCAAAATATAAATAAATATATCATTGACTAAATAAACAAAAATAAAGTTACATACCTTTATAAGAGGGAAAAATCCTCTATTCTAATTTATTTAACCGAATGCCCTACTTTCCACGTGGGCTTACTCTTTTCCTTATTTCCTTAATCTTTTGTTGAATTATCTCTTATTTTAGAAATGGAGATTCTTATTCCATTTTCTTTATATATCTTTTAGAATGCTACGATTACTTCCTTATTTTTCTCCTTTATTTTCTCCTTCATTTTCTCCTATATTTTCTCGTATATTTTCTCCTTCAATTTCTCTTCTATTATTTTCTCCCAAGTTTTCCAAATTCCTTCTTAATATTTCTTCTTTTTTCCCTCCATGATATAATGTCTTTTCCCACTCAATATATATATAAATATGAATAGTCACATCTTTTGAAATATAGTATTAGTATTAATAATTTACATTTGATTATTATAAAACTCTTTACGGGTGGTATTATTATTAATTGGCTTCTTTAATACTATTCATAGATTAATATTATATGTAGATTAGTATTATTAACTATTATATTGATTAAATTAATAGTTGATTATTAATTGATTAATATAATAATATTATTACTTAGATATTATCAATAAGGGAAATTAATATTATCTGAGTAATATTACTATTTTAACAATATCAATATCATTATCTCAATAATATATTATTATATATTATATTAATATTTTAATAATATATTATTAATAGTATATTTACTATTATTACTTTATTAACATTTGAGTTATGATTATTTTTTTATATTATAATATTTTACTTCTATGATCGTTATTTATTATTACTAGGTTCTATCCAATAAGGGGTCATGATAGAATACCAAACAACATTGATATGATTAATAATACTTTCATTATGATCAATAATTCTATAGATATTCTTGGCTTTGAGGCTAGCCATGATGACCCCATCCAACCATTTGCACTTCAAATACCTATGAGAATCCACATGACAGTCAGAAGGCAGGTCCTTAGTAGCCTTGACAATCATATTATAAGTCTTCTTTCGGGAGTTCGGAATATTAAATCTAATCTTGAGCTCATCCCAGCTAATGAGATTATTATTTTCAAAAAGATCAATAAATTGGGAGATCCCCAACTTAGCCCACAACCTAGCAAAACATCCTTGGGAAAGGGCTAGGGGTTTACCAACTAGGTGCAAGTTCCACCAAATGGACCTTTCACCATAAAGATGCTTAGCATCATGGAAGTCTTTATTGGTGATAAAGTTCCTAACATGATCCCAAGCTCTCTAGATGGATCTGAAGATAGTAGAGCCATGAACAATGACCGAGAATTTACCAACAATTAAATCACAAAAAGGAAGCTTTTTCCAAGTTCTAGCTTTTTTAGGAAAACCTCTTTCAATATTATGCCTCACCAACACTTTCCACAGATCATTTCCATCCATAGAATGAAAGATCCATTTGGCGGATAAAGCAATGCCCTGAGTTTTAAGGTCTTTAAGCCCTAGCCCCCCAAGGAGTTTGTCAGTATGACACCAGTCCCATTTGACCGCATGCATTTTTTTATTGCCTTTATGTAAGGCCCACCTTGTTTCCACCTTTTCCTTGATAGTTTGATGTCAGAGGATTAAGGGGTGTTGTAGTATCTGGATGATTGGTAAATCCCTAACGGAATTGTACCTGGGAATAGACCTATATATTGTACCTTCATATCAGGACCTATCAACTAAGTGTCACAATGACAAAGGTGATATCTCTAGGTTATTAATTGTGAAAGTGAATCTTGGATGCAGTATGTTACCTTGCGGATCATAGATCCAGCTAGACTATTAAGGTTCCATTGAGTACTTTTGTCGAAAGGATTTGATTTGAGAAGTCGAGATGTAAATGCCAAATTAGTTATGTGATAAGTCTTAAGTTTATCTTGGATTTAATTAATAGTGATGTGTTGATTCTAGTAACTCCTACGAGGAGGATGAGTAATGTTTTGATGATGTATTATATGATTATACCATAGTAATGTTTTGGTGATATTATTAGAACCCTGAACAAGGAATTGTTAGATCCTAGACTAATAGGATTATTCTGCATTTTGTTTTCCTAGATTAGGAAATTTAATCATACTTGTGATAAGAATTTATAGGACCCGACTGTTATGGTTACCCCTTACCGATGTTGAACCATCGATTTATCTTAAATATTATACTAAGGAAAATTGAGATACTTGGACTCATTCGATTTACTGTTATGTTATGATGGACATGTTAGACTATACATTTTGTTGACTCTGTATGTGGATCCATGATTAGTGGATTTGGATTTGATCATGTTAGACTTTATTATTATCGTCATGTTTTGAGAACCTGAAGATTATCTTATGATGATGATAGATTATGGCTGATCTTGATTTCAATTGAACTATGAATTGAATTATGCAAATTAAATTATGAATTATATATGCAATTGAAGTATGAATTGAGTTATGCAAATTGAATTTATTTGATGTGATTATTGAATCCTATATGATTACGTGCAGACAATTGAATTATGACATTTCATTCTATGTGATTGAATGTTCAATTGAATTGTGTAAGATCATTATTTGTTGTGTGATTTCATGTATGCAATTGAGTTATGAATAATGTGTGGATATTACATCTTATATGTTTATATGTGATGGTTTTCTTCCTTGAATTACTGATGCTGCATTAAGGTTTTGCAGGTGCAAGGACCATGGAAATATTCGGGGAAACCACATTAAATGCGTGTGCTAACAGTAAAGCCAAGGCCTTGTCTATTGAAGAGACCAGGGCCTCATTGTGAAGTGTTTTATTTGTAACCGTAATGTGAATGTATGTGTAGGAATGTTAAGTGTTGTAATATTATGGACATACCTTAATGGTGATGTTAATTATGTGAGTGTCACTTGACACTAGAGTTATATGTTAACTAAGGTATGTCATGTGGTTGGAATGTGAGAGCAAGTTCTAGAAGCTTCCTCAAGGGGGGAATTCAAAGTGCATCCACTTGTCATAGGACCCCAAAGTGAAGTCATATCTTACATTTTCGTGCATAAACTGAACCATGGTTTTTGGAGGGTTAAATGGGACCCTAGGGGGTAGTTTCATGCATTTTTAGGTAGCCCATTCCTTGTACCCATAGGTTAGGGGTAATTTTAGCATGGGAGAAGCCATATTTTGACTTTTTGTCCCCTCCAATAGTGCCCATTTAATCTTGAATGAAATTGCAACTTGCATCATGGACCCAGAAGTACTTCCTAGGACCATCTTAATGAGGGTTGTGGAGAGTTGGTAGGGGGTCCCTTTTTAGTAGAACTTTTAGAGGGGTTTGGGTTGTTCACCCACTCTCTACCTTTAGAGACCACTAAACTTGGAGAAGGAGAAAGCTAGGGATAGAAGAAGGAGAAGGCTCAAAACTTCATCATTTTGCATTGGATCATAGGTTGGAGGATCTTGCTCTTCATTTCTCTCATTTTTGTTGTAGTAGTTGTATGTGTTGTGTATTTGTTCTTTGGCTCCCCATGGTTGGTCATGGAGGAAGCTTGCATTTCTTATTTGTTGTGTTTTAGCTCCCCATGGTTGGTCATGGTGGGAGCAAGCATGTATTGTGTTTTTTTCTTGTAATTGGATTTGGGGTTGTTTACTCTTGGATTCACTCACCCTCGGGAGGGAAGAGCAATCAAGAGGGGGTGTGGAAAATGGAGGCAACTCCATGTGTAGAGTCTCCTCCATGTGTGGGGAAGGATGAAGCTTGGGTGAGTGATTTTCCCCAAGTAACCTTGCATATAGCCCATGAGGCATTGGGGGTATAAGGAGGGAAGATTGGCCATGTGAGTCTTGTTATGAAATTGTGATATTTGGGTCCATGTGTGGCCTTGTTTATGATTATGTAATGGTTGTCTCCATGGGTTGTCCACCCACACCCCACAAAGGAAATTCTGGGAATTCCTTAGTTATTACCTTGAGGGAATTTGGGTTTTGTTTAATGAATGTTTTCTTGTGAGTGTTTGAATCTGAGTGTATGTATCCCATTTGATGTGGTTTCCCCAAGCTTGGGGGTGGCCTCATGAGAGGCCTAGGATGGGAGGTGAGCTCCCATGGTCTTTCCTTTGCCTTGTATATATTTGCAGATTTGTGGAAGCTCAAAGAGGAGCTATCATGGAGGTTTTCATCTTTTGGGTGGTTGTGTGAAGACAACCCGTTCATTCCTTTGTGAAATCTCTCTTTGTATTAGACTTCTATTGTTGTAAAAGAGATTGTAATGCTTTTTACTTGGAGCTATTGTGAAGATGAAATAGATGAGAGACTGTTATTTATTTGATCTTCCATTGTGTGGTATTAGCAATTTGCAGTGCTTTATTGTAACTATGAAGATGTAACTGTATTTGATGTAATTGTGTATGTATTGAAATGGATTCCTTAATGGTTATGATGAATTCTTGCATACGTTATAAAAGATCTCTCTCTCTCTTTATAGTTGAAAATACTCTTTCCTTGCAAATGAGTTATCAACATTGATAGATTAAATATTGTAACAATTTCATTATGATTCCATATTTGGGTTGATATAAGAATATTGTAGTTCCTATAAGATGATTTAATTGTCATGATCATTGAAAATAATCTCTATATATGATTCATATCACTCTTTTAGTCCTATAAATTGTAATGAAACAGCTATGAAGAAATGAACAAATTAGTATTTATGTTGATATCTCAATTGATTTGCAATCAAACTATATTTAATCCTTATTGATACACTATCAATTTTAAGTCTACAGACTTCCTTATGCATTAAGGAGACTAATTAAATGATGATAATATATCACTCATAGTTGTGAAGGAAGTTAATAATATTCTCATACATAAGAGAATCATTTTTTTAAAAAAGTTGGCTTTCAACTCTCTGAAAATTGTATGGAAAAAGAATTCCCATACAATCTCTTACCACAGTCATTTAAAACAATATATTTTACATACTATCTTTCCTAACAATAAAATATTTAATATTTTATTCACTCTCTTTACTCCACCAAAAAAGGTGCAGAGTACTATAGTCTCACCTTGTTATAAATCTTTATGGTCTGTATGCAAATTAATGCCTTGTCTAGCTCTTGTCTTAAATGAGCAACCATTGGACAGCATGGGTATGGGCTGGTTTGAAAAGAGGTTGGGCCCCACAACCCATGCCTCTTCATTGGGCGCCAGCCGTTGTTGACCACCTCTTCCCCAAGTTTGACTCCATATTTTGCTTAGTATAAGCGCTGGTTATGGCTTAATTATCATCCTTTGGTTTTGAAATTTTAGTGGGTCCCAAGTCATACTTAAATGCTGTTCCCTTTATCTCCATGTTGGCACTCCCTTTTGGAGGCCTTTTCAACTCCCTTAAAATACGCCCCATACCTTATGATGTTGACAACTTTTCTAGGGGCACGTGGATAGAGGGAGAATCCTAGGAAGTGGAGAGTAGGAAGATGTGATGGGTTTATAGGATGTTTATAGTAGGTTAGTAGGTAGATAGTTTAGTAGGATGTTTAGATTAATGGGTTAGTTAGTATTTTAGTTAAGTTAGTTTAGGATGTTACTTAATTAAGTTAATTTGATATTAATGTCATGTTAATAATAATAGTTAGATGTTATTTAACAATGTTTAAATATTTATTTTGCTATTTATATATGATATCATGTTACTAAATTTATGACACATATATAATGTTAATTAATATATTATAGTATATTAACTAATTAATAATTATATTAATTAATTAATATATTATAATTAATTTCATATATATAATTTAGTTTTAATCTTTGAATATATATCATTAAATAATGTTTCCTTTAGATTTATTAATTAGTTAAAGGTACATTGATTAATTGATATAATGTAATCATTAATCGGATTAATATGTACTCTTTTTGAATGGAAATTGGTATAGACGACTATTGAAATTTATATTCAATATTTTTCACTAGCTATCAATTTAATTTTCATAATCAAATTGGTCTTGAAATATACATAATTGGTAATGGTTAACCTATTTATAGGATAACGATTAGCTATAAGCATTCTATTCCTCTTGGTTAACCTATATGATTAATCGATAGATGATCATCGAAATTGTTCGTCAAGATGATTAACGAATTCAGATTATATTGAGTTCCAACTAGCATCCTTAGGAATAACAACTTTTTGAGGTTTGACCTCTTGTCACTTTTGAGACCTTGTCATTAACTCCTTTACCCACATCATGAACATAGGAACTTATAACCTTTTTAAAAAAATTTGTTGGTTGTCTTTTGACCTGAACTTTTGGGCATTACACTTTACCATCAGACCAGAGGAAGTTCCTAATGGCCTTTTGAATCTCTAAAATTTGATAGTTACTGAACATCCAAGCAGAGGAGTAGTATATGCTATAAGAAGACAACATTTTTTGACAAACCTGAATTCTGCCAGCAAGAGATAAAGATATGTTATGCCACTTATTAAGCTTCTTGTCAATTTTTTCCTTAATCCAGGACCACATGTCTTTGAGGGAAGGCTCAATAGAGAAGGGGATACCTAAATACTTAACAATCTTATGAGGACCGCCCCATTGGAAGTTATACTAATTGAACCACACAAGAGGTTGCTCTTCCCACCCAAGGCAAATGGACTTGGATTGGGAAATACAAGCACCAGAGATAGAGCATAACATATTAAGCTTGGTTTGCAAGGCATCAAAGTTATTATGGAAAGCTCAAAAAATAAGGTAGTATCATCAGTAAATTGACAATTAATAAGCTCATCATTATTAGGAAGATAAAGGCCTCTAACATCAGGGGAGAACGTATTGTCCTTGAGAATATAGTAAAGAGCTTCATAAGCTATGAAAAATAGAGCAGGGGCTAAGGGGCATCCTTGTCTGATAGACTAACCAAGGTGAAAGGGATTGGAGAGGGAACCATTGACCTCAACCTGGGCAGAGGCATCGTTAAGCAAAACCTGAACCAAGTTATAGAAGAAGGCCGAGAATCCAAAGGCTTCCAGCATCATAATGATAAAATTCCATTCAACCCTATCATAAGCTTTTTCAAAGTCCAGGATTAACATTGTAGAATTCTGATGAGAACATTTCGCCCAATCCATGGCTTCCCAGCTAGTTATAAGGTTTTCCAAAATGTATCTGCCTTTGATAAAGCCAGTCTGGGTAGCGCAAACAAACTTAGGAAGGATATGAACAAGTCTGAGGGCCAGGATCTTGGCCAAGATTTTATAGGAAACATTAAGGAGGGTGATAGGCCTCTAATCCTTTATAAGGGCTTTATCCCCATCTTTAGGAAGAATTTTAATGATACCACTGTTAATCTCAGGGCCAAGGGAACCCTTAGCTATCACTTCAACATAAATGTCATGTAAATCCTTACAGACCCAACTGATATTGGCCTTATAAAATTCAACAAGGAGACCATCAGGGCTAGGGGCCTTATCATTATTGAGAGACTTGATAGCATTTTCAACCTCTTCCACAAAGATATTCTTAGATAAGATAGTAATATCATCCTTAGCTAGTTTACTGGGAATAAGAACTTTACATTTATTCCTAAGATCAACAGCCTCCTTAGAATCCTCAGAAGTGAAAAGACTCCTGTAGTAATCGACAAAAGGCTTGATTAATGATAATAGGATCTGAGGTATCCTAGTTATCAATTAGGAGTCTGTCAATAGATTCCTTGGAGTGCTTTTTCTTAAGAAGGTTGAAAAAGAATTTGGAACCATGGTCCCCGCTCTAGATCCAATGAGCGCAGGATCTGATTTTGGCCCCATGGATTCTAAACTGTTGATGTTTACTTAGGGCATCTTTAGCAGATATCACCTTAGAGACAAGGTCAATGTTGGAGGAGTCATTCTGAAGATTGCTCTCAGCCTCTTGGAGATTTGAGGAAAGACATTTTTCAATTAACCTAAAATCCTTAGCATTCTTTTGACCAATGGTTTTGAGGAAACATTGCCAAGCAGGGAGATTGATTTTCCACTTGTCAGTCATGGAGAGATTAGGGAAATTACCCATATTGATATTGTGGATAATCTAGATGGTGGCAAGGATATCTTCATCAAGAAGGATACTAGTATTCAAAATGAATTTGGGGTTAGTAGGCCTAGGGTGAACAGGGGCGAAATTGAGGCTAACACGGGTGAAAATGGGATGGTGATCAAAGAGAGTAGTGGCAGTAACAAGGACAATGCAATTCTGGTTGTCAGGAAGGAAGGAGAAGACATTTTGGTTGCCATAAAAATAGTCAAGTCTGGAATAAATCCTGGAGTGGCCCTGTTGGAAATTGCACCATGTGTGCCATATCCCGGGGTTAGAGGCCTTATTGCCAGCCAAAGGGTCAAACAGATTCTTGGAATTGATTAACTTGTTCTAATGAATCTTTTCATTATCTTTCCAAGCAAAAGGATTACCTCCAGATTTATCTTGTTGGGACTCAACCATGTTAAAATCTCCTCGAACCAACCAGGGGATATCAGGGAGGGTGGTCATCCAGTTCCAGAGATTAGCCCTCTCCTTAGAATCATTAGGGGCATAAACAAAGCAAATGCCAAAGATGTTATTATTATGATTAATGGAAATCCAAACAGCTCTCTGGCAGGGAGAGGTACCATTAGCAGTTATATACTTTCCCCAATTGGGGCTGATGAGGAGAGCAATTCCACCTCTGCCTCTATCATGATTGGTACAAAACTTGATCGCATTATTCCATATAAAATTAAGGTTGGTTTCAAGCATGAAACCAATGGCTTTAACTTCTTGCAACATGAGAAAATACAGAGAATTGAAAGAGTTAAATAAACGCTTGATAACAAATTTCCTATTTGGGGATCCAAGACCCCTCACATTCCAAGATAAACAATTCATTGGGAAACATTAGTGGGAGTAGGACACACAACACCAGCTTCCTCAGCTAAAGGTAAGAACTTAGTAGAGTCATCCCCTATTTTCTTGCCAGAGGCTTTATTTTTAGACCCTAGAGGCCTTCCCCTATGCCTCGAGGCAAGGGTATCAGTTTTAGAATCATCCCCACTTTCAGATTGGGAATATATTTCCATAGATGGCATACAAGGGGTGTTAATAATAACAGGGATGACTTCTAAAGAATAATCATCACTTAATTCCTTAAAAACTTTTTGCGGGAGCTTCCAAGATGTTCCCTAAGAGAGATTCAAGCTAGAGTTATTGGCACAAACAGCAGGGGAGAAAGGAGGGTTGTCACTGCTAATTTCAATCACAGGAGGGATAACAGGAGGGCTTTGGGAAGGGAGATTCCCGGAGGAATTTGAGGTAGGAATCAAAGCTCTCAGACGGTTAAGATTATTACCCTTATGCCTTCTTTTTTTGTTGATGGTATGGAATCCATCATCAGTGTTAGCCTCATCAAAAGCCATGTCTAAAAGAGGGAAAGAGATTTGAGTAGTAGGGGGAGCAGGAGTGGCTGAATCAAGAGTAGGTGGAGGTTTGGAAGCAAGTTCTCCTTGAGCGATATTATTAACAAAAGGAGGCAGATTAGGGTTGGTCGGGTTAGCTGGTTGAGGGGTTTTAGTAGGGTTCTACCTTCTATTAATAATGGGGCAATTTTTTCTAAGGTGGCCCTCCTTCCGACGCAAGAAACAAGCATTTAGACCTCCCAAAATTTTAATAGGGCAAACAAAGGTTTCTTCCATGATGTTAACAAAAATATTAGCAAGGATTTCCTTGCCAGGATGTAGAGAGATTAAGACCCTGGCATCCATATGTGGCACCAACCTAACAGTATCATCCATTCGGATGGATTTTCCTAATGGCTCAAGCAATTGAGGAAAAAATCACCATAAAAAGGGTGGGACATTTTTCACCAGTATCCATCTAGGGGCCGAGAGGGCCAAAACTTCTTCGTGCACAGCCTCCAGAGACCAAACCAAAGCACAGAAAGAGGTGGATCCAACGGTCCAATACTATTTTTTAAGGACTTCAACTTGAGAATCATGATTAACGAAGAAAATCACAAATAACCCTTTCTGGATCTGCTAGCAAAAAGAAATGTGAAATCCCATTTTAAGATTCCAAAAATTGTGGAACCAGTCATCAAGAAATTTTTTAGGACATTTATCAAGTTCAACAGTAGAAAAGAAAATCGCAGTATTTCTTAACCTATTCTTCTCCTTAATAATCTCAGCAATCATTTCAAGATTAGGGGCGATGGAAAAGGGGTTGAAGTAGCCGTAGAGCACTTACTAGGAACGGCGGCATCGTGGGCACTGACACTTGCAAGATTAAACCTAGCTTTCTCATCAACAACACCAGTTGAATTGGTCACTCCTTCAGAGAATGATTTAGGTTTGCTAATAGGGTTAGATGCATTAACAGGGATGCCATTAATGTTGGCATCCTTCGATGCAGTGAGAAATGGGTTAGGGGGTACGGCCTCTGTCGAACGGTAGAGCGAGGGGGAATGAGAGCCAAGCAATTTAGTCATATTAATGGCAGGGTTGGAGAGGACTACACCTGGATTAGCATCACGATCAGGGACTTCCAATTGTCTCCCACCGCTTCGTTCAATCCTATCGAAGATTGCCACCTTAGCAGAATCACAGCCTTCACAATTTCGCACTTCACACTTCGCCAGCGATCGAATTTGGTTTTCCCAAAGTTTTTATTTTAAATTTATAATCCTATACTAAAATTTACAAATTAATAAAGTGTGTGTGTGTGTGTGTGTGTGTGTATATATATATATATATATATATATATATATATATATATATATATATATATATATATATATATATATATATATATATATATAAAATCATTATAATAATAAAAAATTGCACTTTTAAAATAATATTCACAAATACTAAATATATTCAATACATTCAATTTTTTGCTAATTTTTATATTGGTATAAATTATTCGATATTTAAAATTAAATTATATATATATATATATATATATATATATATATATATATATAAAATCATTAAAATATAAATTAAAAATTACACTTTTAAATTAATATGCACAAATACTAATTACATTAAATACATTCAATTTTTGGGTAAATTTTATATTGTTATAAATTAATCAATATTTAAAATTAAAATCAAATTATTCAATTCAATTTAAAATTAACTAACAAATTATCATTACAAAATATATTATAGTTATATTATAAAATTAACAAACTAAATTATATATAAATTTGGAAGTCATTCAATGATTCTCTTTGCTCATTTGAGTGACCTTCCTCCAATAATCATGAATAATTTATTTCTGTTTAATAATTATTCATGAACAATCATATCTACAAATAAAAAAGAATAAAACTAAAAAATTAAATAACATAACATCTATTCGGCCTAAAAATTGCAAACGGAATTGTAATTACTAGTTTAATTTTCTTTAAAGTTAGTAATTGAAGATTGGATAAAGAAAACAAAAATTATAATAGAAAATTAAAGGCTTCATTCTTCTCCATTCTTCACTGTAACAGAAAAGCAATAGTGCAACTTCTTTTTAAAAAAAATATTTATTAAGAAGAAACTTAACAGCCAGTTTCCTTTAGCATTCACTAAGAGCCCCTTTAGTTGTTGGAATTAAGGTAGAATTGAGAAATGCAAATGCTGCAATTCTAATTTTTGCCTAAAATGAACATACGAATCTTAAGACATAAGTGCGAAGAAATCCAAGGGATCTTACGGAACCTCACGCCACAGTTAAAAGAAATTTGAAACTTTGATAACAAATATAAATTGAGATATATATATTTAATTGGGATCCATTGGTTACAAATGTAGCCATTTGGGCCTAAAAATCGCTTCAAAAATTGAAAGAATAAAAGAATTTGAATTAAAGAATGTGGTGAAACTTGGCGAATTATGATCCTTTGAACTCAGTCGGATGCCTAGCGAGTGCATTCAGCAGGGAAGCCCTGTGGAAACCTCTTACTGTCCGAACAGTACTCGTAAATCATGTAGTTTTTGCGCACCCATTCAAGTTTCTGCTGCTCGCTCGTCTCCAACGCCTCTGCAGCGTACCATGAATTCACAGAGCAATCAGAGGAGGCAGAGCATGTCTCTGCTTTGAAGTTTCCATAAGACACCACAAATGGGGATTTGGTCCAGTCGATCTTCACAAGCCCACCTCTGGTTGCCCAATTGTCTGCGTTCAACAGACTCGAATATATTCTCATCGCTTGATTCTTTGGATATGCAACGCCCAAATCCTCGCTGTTCTTAAACACTCTCACGGGAGTTCCATCCACTGAAAACCTGCACAGAATGAGAATTACACATTATTAACTACAATAATGATGTTAAAAGCAGAAGGGCCAGGCCAAAGAAGGCTTCTACTAGCTGATTTGAAGTTGTAGGACAACATCAACTTACATGATTTGTTGGGAATTCCAGAGCAGGGAGTAAGTGTGGAAGTCTGCGGTGGGGTCGAACCAGAGGTAGAATTGCTGCTCGCGGTTGCCTTTGCCTTGAGAGAAAACATTGGTGTGCATAATGTACGGATCTCCACACAGATTTCCCAGGAACTCGAAGTCTATCTCGTTATGCTTATCCCCTTGTGATGACAGCTGCACTAGACCATCATCATTTTATCAGACCATACTCAACTTCCCACAGCTAATTTCAGTACAAAAAAATGAATTGAAGGGACTGACTTACATAATATGCAGTAACAGTACCTACCGAATTACCGGGCACCAGCTTGATTTGCATATCGATTTTGCCAAAGAGATATTCATTCTTGGATTGGAACCCCGAACCTGTTTTCACACAACAGAGGCAGGGAAGAAGATAATAATCCATTCCACATACTGTAAAAATCACATATATATAAGCATTAGGAAAATGAGATGAAGTACCTGAGGACTGATAGAGGTAAGGATGTGGTGAATGTTGATTGCAGAGGAATATCAGTGGGTTTATGTATAGGCAGGATCGGGAAAGGACCCCAAACGCGTGACTTGGAGCAAGTGTTGGAGAGATCAAAATTTTGAGAAAGGTGAAATCTGGGCAGATTTGATTAGATTTATTTCAAAGTGTCTGATGAGGAGGATGGTGAGAATCAAATCTACAACTTGTTTGAACTGAAAAATTACTTATTTCTAAATTTTAGTATAGTTTTCACCTCAAAGTTTGCAAATAAATGAAGACAATTGGCTTCTAACTTGAGACAATCGATGATTTGATCTATTCTTGGTTGATATGATGTAATTTCCTTCATGAAATATTCAGATTTCTAACAAGTTGTTGCTTATAATCCCATGAATTAACTAACATTTTTTAGGCTTAATGTGTATTATTTATATGTGTTGTTTAAGGAGATCTAGCTAAGACTATTCATGTTGTATACATTGTAAATTGGTTCGAACATAGAGGCAAAGAAAATGGAAGGTTAAGGCGGTAGAAGCTACATAATTCACACATTGTTTATCAAAGCCATTATAAGCATGTTAAGATTTCACAATTACTCTTTTAAAATTCTAAGGTGTCCATCAACATTTTTTATTTGATTGATAGGTTTCATATCTTGTAATACAACTGATAAACAAGGTAACGGTTTACAAATTTGTTCACAAATGAACTACTTCCCACAATGTCCAATTGTTCTTAAGTGACTCAACCCAACCAAGACTTCTTCCAATGCAAACCAATGATAGATTTGATGTCTTTAAGGTGTATAAGGGTATATTAAAGTGGTTTTAAGGTTTCAAGTGTTACCCACACTCCCAATGGCTAAATAGCTTCAGACTGTTTCAGAGACCTAATGGCCTTTCATTGTAGGCCTCTAGAGACCTTCTAGGTCTTTAAACTCTTCACTTTCCCAAAACACTAATAAAACTAAACACATATTCAGATGATCTTTTGACCATACCTAAACATACCAAAGACTAAGATATTGTTATTTTGGAACAACTCATAGTACCTTGACTGTACCCCTGCAAATGCACCCAAAAGTGGGTAGTTTAACAAAGCAACTCCTATCTGTAGGTAACCCCAAGACCCCAAACTCCAGATAGTGTTTTAAAATGTCTCAAAACCTCTAAATCTAAGAGGAATTTAACCCAAACTATTGGAAACACCAAAACCTCCAAACCACCTCTCCTAAACCCTTGATTCAAGGGTTTCTTCAATCTCAACCCTTCAAGATCTTCCAAGATCAATTAGTGATTAATTCACCATTCATACAACAATATAAGACTACTCCAATCATAAAAACACCATTTTATTCAAGTCAAACTCCCGCTTCTATACTTGTGCCATGAATTTCAATGAAACACTTCTCTGTTACAGCCAGTGATCACTTCCTCTCATCAAACTTCTGCAACTTCAAGATGATAAAACTATTATACATGTTAGTGAACTTCATTTCATAGATTCTAGGCCTTTGAGTCCATGGAATGGTTATTGTTTACAAATAAACTTCAAAATAATGAAAGAAAAATGAACAAAGCAAGGTTAATCAATTGTGTGTGAGGGTACAATCATGTTAAATGACTCTTAAAGCCTTCAAAATGTATGAATTAAGAATTAAGGAACACAATAAACACCATAAACTCCCCATGAGGCATGAAGTGATTATCCTTCTCACGATGTAGTTCATGAAAGCCCTCTCCCCAACATTGATATTAAGAGTAAATTTGAGGCTCATAAGACATAGGGAATTTTGCAACTCATTATTCAGAATGAAGTTCTTATCCTTCTCATGATGTAGTTCATGAAAGCCCTCTCCCTCAAAATTGATATTAAGAGTAAATTTGGGGCACATAAGACATAGGGATATTTTGTGACTCATTATTCAGATATGAACACTAACATGGAGAACAACTTGTGACTCATTATTCATTGAATGTAATTGGACCATATGAATGTACTTGTACCTATGGTCCATTTTGTATTTGATACATTTTAATGTAATGAGCCTAAAACTATAAAGGCAATGTAATAGAGGTAAATGGCATTATAAGTTCAAGAATGCACCTAGTGGGGTCATTAAGGGTCATGTTGTTGATCTTAGTCTAGTGATGGGATCTAAAGACCTATAAGGTCTATGACAACTATAATATGGCCTCTAAAGCCAATAAAAGGTTGTAAAAGCACTAAAAGTGCCAAAGTATGCGATTTTCCCATATTGGCAAAACTAGGCTAGTAAGGCTTGTACGGAGATTTAGGAATTTATAAGGAGTTTGATAGGGTTCTAGACCTTTAAGAAGTCTAATGCAAAGATATGAACACCTTAGTGGTTATAAGCTGTCAAAGTTGACACTTTAGTGTCAACTAGACAACAAATCTTAGTTGTAACTAACCAGTAACAGTCATATAATTGACTATTACAGTTGTGCAAGAGGGTAACTAACTTTGGAAGACTATTTGGTAGGAAGTAGGCGTGTGTCAAGAGCATGTAGAGTTGGTGGTGAGTGGACCACACAATGTAACAAAGTTTCATTCAAATAAAACAAAGTATTCTCTGCAATTTTCTTCACTAATTCCACGGGTACAGTCAGGAAACTGGATCCAAATAACTGTTTGATATGTGATTTTTGGATTGTTTTGGATGTAGAAACACTTATTTGAATTCCATTTATCTTTCCACTCTTTCACTTTACTATTTTTATTGTATTTAAGTCTAGTGCCTTGGTTGATATTTTGGAGACAGTGACTGGCAGGGTACAGTTAGTTTAATAGTAGTTTGACATAAAATATATGAAGGATACTTAGTTTATCTTAGGGATAGAGATAATTTAATTTTAACTTTGGTTGTATTAAAGGAACTATGTTGACTTTATTTTGTAGTTGTTTAACATGAGATTTTGTAGATTAATAAGAGTTCACATTTTTATGGGAACGTATCATTCAATTGAGCAATGCCCATCTTGTTGGAATTAGGAGAGATAGGTACTGAGAGCGGAGGGGTGAATCAGTGCCTTCAAAAAGTTTAATTGAAAAAACCTTTCAGATCTATAACTGTGTACTGCGATAACTGATCAAAATAACTTGAATATAATTGTATAAATCAATCATCTAGTTAACTTGAGAAAGTAAACAACATGAAATCAATATGACAATCACATAACACAAGTATTTTGGTAACGTAGAAACCCTTATAAGAAGGTAAAAAATGCGGTGGGGATGACACCCACAAATTCTTCACTACTGTAAATAGAAAAGGTTTGCCTATTAAGGCTACAAGTTTTGATCACTTCTAGTGATCTTACCCTTTTAGGAGTAACATGTTAGATCAGCTAGATCTACCTAGTTATAGGATTTAAACAACACTAATGAAGTGTGTACTCGGTTAAGAGATTTACATAAGATTGTTAAGTCTACTCTGTTAAGAGATTTTATCAAAAAACTCTATCATAATTGTCAGAAAGTAATAGGCAATTATCTGCTAGTTGACAACTCAATTGTCTAAAACAGATCTATAAGTGCTCATCAAAATATCACCTTATCTATGATGGTTCTCTACTTTGTTATGCTCGGTAGCCTTCTCTGATTCTGCTCAATCTGATATCCTCTGTACTCTGTTCTTCTCGGTAAACTGATTGTCTTGAAGTTAGGCAATGTCTTCAAGTGCCCCGTGATTCATATATATTAGTTCACCAACCTCATAAAATTGTGCGAACATACAAAATATATAGTGTTCTGTTTGTATCGCTTTAGCAAAAATTAGGTTACAAAAATAATCATAACCCTAAGATCTACGATGCAAAATAACCTAGATCAACTATTACAATAAGATAGACATTACATTTAATGAGTATCTTTTACAATAAATGCTCCTCGATCTTGGTAAACCATTTTACAATCTTTTGTAACCGTTTGCATAGAAGAATGTGTCATTTCAGATTACTATGCCATTTTCTGTGATCATCGATAAACACTGTATAATATTATCGGTGTATATTGTGATGCTCAGTGTTTACTGACTATCGGTGTCGATGTCGGTGTCACTGGTGCTTGGTAAACTATGTGATGCTCGGTGTAAAGACTTTACCGACTGCTTTGTCTTACTTTTGGTTACCGACCAACTCAATATAAGTAACCGACCGACCTATTTACTATCCTTTGATACTAATGACAACCTTAAATGCTCAATAGAGATTAACAATCTCCCCCTTTGGCATTAGTATCAAAACTTCAAATGTATATAGACAAAATGTTTCTATATATTCTTTATGTCTCCGCCATATACATATACACAACAAAAATTTCTAAGTACAAAATACTCCCCCTCGGTGCATGCTCTCGGTAGTATGTAATATACATAGAAAAACTATACTTATTTGGCATATACATGTTTTCCCCCTTTTTGATAATAATGCCAAATGCAAAAAAAATAGATAATGTATACTTACATCTTATCAAAAATAGTTTGATGGGTTTTCTTTACAGACTCCAAGAGGTTGTCCCATTCCTCTTTCAAGTTGGTAAGAGCAATATGCTCAAGACCGACTTGTGCATGCATGTCAAAGATATTATCCAACACTAAAATCTCTGGTGTTGCTACAATTTGTTCAGCTTTGACAATATGTGCTTAAAAAATTTTCAGGTAAGGAGTGAGTTCATTTTGTAACTCTGTGACCTGATTAGTGATGTGTGCTTCTTGTTTTCTGAAATATGCTATCAGCCACCGGAGTTCTTGAACTCGGTGAATATGCTTTAAGAAAGCAGTTGGCTCAGCGATAATAGCTTGTGTACTCAACTTTATCTCTGCTTCTAAACCTTTTATCTTTTCACTGACTTCTACAGTTTATTAGAAATTGGTAGATTATCTAGGTAATAGATTTTACCTCGGTAATGACCTCAAATAATTTTACCTTGGTAATGACCTCAGAAAATTTTACCTTGTTCAGTGCCACTTCTGTGCTAATCCTTTCTGCCAATTTGTCCTGAATCTTTGATTCTGCCCTTTCTTCTATTCTTTTGTCTACATCTGTATCAGGGGCATTGATTTTGTCGGTGAGTGTAGCAAGTTGATCTATGATGGGATTATTCTCATCAATATTTGTCTCTGGTACTATCTATTGCAGAATATCCCTCACATCATTTAACACTTCTTTACGTTTGTGTTCTTGCCTTAACTTCTCTTGTGTCACTTTCCTTGAACATAGCTCCCCATATCTACTTAGTTCCTCGGGGCTTAGGGTCCTTGGGTCACATTCTGGTATAATTATAACTTCATCAATGGTGATCGGCCCTTTGGCTTTCTTCTTCTTCTTCTTTAGTGCCGGAGGTGACTTCTTCTCACTTATAACAATAGCTTTTTCTCCACTTTTCGGAGTATCTTTCCCAATTGACACCGTATCATCCTTCTTCTGCTCCTCGATAGATGGTGTGGGAGTCTCGGTTGTAGTGTCAGGTGGGTTCACCTCGATCGACTTTGTTTCTTCTGGTTCCTTTGTTTCTGTAGACTGTGCCTCTATTTTGGTAGGCTCATTTGTATCTGCAGGTTGCTCAGGTGCTTGTTTCTCAGTTGTATCTTTATTTGGCTCAGGATGAGAAGCATCGGGTTGTACTTGTGAAAGTATCTCAACTACCTCTACAAGTATAGGTAGTTCACCCAGTAGAGATGTGAACACACTATCAGTGTCTAATGCTTCATCTTTGTTTGGTGCAATTGTCACATCTTTGTCATACTCATCATCAGGATCACTGTTAATGATGTCCTAAATGAATGCATCATCATCGGTTTTCTTCTGCAAGTGGATCTTTGCTTGATCCAGTGCATCCTATGAAATTCTTATTTCTTCCTTTTGTTTGGTGATATCAATTACCTCAGTAACTAATATACCAATGTTCTCTATTTTCTTTCCTTTGTTATCATCGATGAAAATACCTTTACCTTTTGAACTGTGCCTCTTCTTAGACAGTTTTAGGAATGCTTCTTGTCTAGCTTTCTCTTCTGCTTTCAAAATTGATGTCCATAGAGAATCACATGTGACATCCATATCACCCACATTCTCATCCATTATCTGCATAGCTCTATTCTTGACTAGAAATCTAGCCTGATACTTTGTCATGTATTCACTTACAACAACATAGCTAAAGTGTGAGGCTGCACGACTTAATGATCATTCTCTTTTCCTTTTCTCTGTATCTAGTGCAATAGCCCATCTCTCAATTATTTTGTCATCAAGTTCCTTCAGCAATTGACATTCCAATTCCATTGGTACTCTCTTGAATTTAATCATCATCTAGATGATAGCATGTTCTAGCTTTGTCTTGTCCTCAATTGACATTTTGTCAAATTTTCCTATGCCTGGATCTGTAAGATTTCCATTCTCAATTATATCTTCAATTATTTCTTCTACTGTACTTTCCCTATTACAAACTAACTTGAATTGATTAGGATCATTTTCAGTGTCAGTCTCCTCTATATCTTCTTTACTTCTTACGTATTTCCTCTTTTTCTTTAGTTTCTCAACTACTTTCTTGTTCTTTCTCTTAACATATTTCCGTGTTGGTGTAACTGCTCTTCTTTTTGCTACTTTTACTGCTTCTTCTTGCTCAGTAGATTGTGTTGCAGTTGACGAATGTGTCCTCATTCCTTCAGGTTTTGGTAGCTGCATTTCATGTTCAACATTGATGGGAGGAACCGGTGTGTGATCCTTTTCTTTGTTTGACTCAGTATCCTCGCTATCATAGGGCTTGTCAGCTAACTATAACTGACCTTCGGCTATTTCTTTAACCAGTGACTCCTTAGATGAGTCAAATGCATTTCCATATTTTACTGTGAGATCTTTTCTCATTTTCTTCGCCCTTCTAGACATTTTTCCGATCTCTATGTCTGTAGTGATTCGTGACTTAGCTTCATCATACATTCCAAACCTACTAGCAGTGATGTCTATCGGTAATGCCAGCAATGCATTAATAGATTTCAAAGTGAAATCATGGTTCATTTTGTATCCCATTGGTGCTAACCATTTTGTTCTCGATTCTACTGCCTTTATCATAGAGTGGTCTGTGCTGGCTACAAAACATATATCATCTTCAAATTTACTCACTAATTCCCTTGGAATTCTACTCCTTTGTTGCATTTTTTCTTGAAATTCTTTGAAGTATGCATTAAATTCCTTATTCAGATTATCTCCTAGACTTTGCATCATTTCACCAATTTGTGCAGTTATCGGTTTGTCAGATTGCCAGTTTACTTTACCGATACTAGGTACATATTTTTGCAGATAGAGAAATGTACAGATAAGTAGTGATCCATACTTACATGTATTGGACTTCTTTGCTTTTATTGTCTTCATATTATCTTGCAGTTGGTGTAGTAGCAGTTCGACAAGATCTACCTAGTGATCTTTCTTCACAATTTTATATGCCATGTCCACGGCACTGCAGGGTACACTATTTGGTTTGCTACATTGAAATATCTTGTACTTGATGACATGTGTTGCGAATTTTACCACTGGGTCTTTTATGGTTGAGATTTTCAGTGCCCTACCATCCCATTGAGCTCTAGTGTTCTTTTCAATATCGGGACGAGATGAACTTCGAAAGGCTTTGGCTTTGTCGGTTGTAGGGTACCCAGTAACCCTACTGATAATCTTCTTTGTGACCTCAACAGGTTTATCTAACCAAAATTTTCCATCATGAAATCTGCTTAGCACAATTCTTATCCAGTCATTTTTGAAAGATTACGGGAAGTATGTAAAACACGGTAACCCTGACTCCCCAATCTTCTTGTATTCAAATTTTATCTTTCCATCCAGTCCATAAACTTGTTGATAATCAGCAATGGTCTCAAAATCACATACTTCTCCGATTTTGCAGTGAATATAGGCCCTAACGTCTTCTATTAACAAAACCCTATCTGGTATACTCGAAAATGCGCCCATATCATTTGTTTGTGCTGCGACTTTGGGATGTGGTTTGAATTTGTCCGTGGCAAAATTTTCCCTAACAATTAATTCTACTTCCTCCTCAATGTTTTGTGATTTGCTTGCAGTAGATGTTGATGCCATAAATTGTTTCTAGGGTTTTGGCAAGCAATAGATAACCAGTGTTCGGTAGGTAGATGAACTTACTTGATATTGTCAAAGAATTATTGTCGGTTCGATCTATAGTGACTTTGAATCTTTTCTGGAAAAATCTTTAGCTCGAACTCTTCTTTGTAAAGTCTCTTTTCTTCAGAATCGCAATGTAACAATGAACTCTATTTCCACGTATTTATAGATTTTTTGATATTCCTGCTCAAACTTTGCTGCAATAAATGCATGACCTAACTTTTGATACGAACAGCTGTTAGCTTGGTAATGTCTACAATTTCCTTTGCTCGGTTAACATATAATTTCTTCATCGGTTTGCATTGTTGTCAGTTAACCTTGTATAGTGATTACCGATAGGTAATCAACTCTCGTTTCTTCTTTTACCAACTATGTGACATTTGTAAACTTATAGCACATAAACCATAGTGCATCTTTATTCATGCAGATTTGGTATTTGTACATCATATATAAGGAATTGTATGTAAAATGTGATCATTTAAAATGTCAGTTCCATACATACCTTTGTCATCTTAAGTGGAGGTACCGATGTCACCCAATCCAGTGGACAAGGTTTCACTGACAGTGTTACTTGACTCAGCATTCTCATTAGATGCCTTCTTCCACATTGTGTTCCTTAACTTTGTAATTTATGCAATGTTATATCCACTCTCAAATATATGGTTTTCATCAGGTGCTCGGTCTCTGCAGTTCTTGCTTACATAACCGACCTTGTGACAATGCATACATGTCATTCCTGCATTTGTCTAGTTTCTAGATTGTCCAAACTAACTCTTTCTATAATAGTTTGCTGCAATATGTCCATATCGACCACATACAACACAACTAGTCCATGTATTATAATCCCAAACATATGAGTTACCTTGTCTCTTTAGTTGATATGGCTTTCGTTGTAGTTTCTCTTTAGGTGTCCAGACTTGTTTCATTTTTGCCTTGTAGTCCCTTGCAATGTGTCCATGCTTATTACAAGTATAGCATATTTTCTTCTTAGTAGTATTATTAGCAATGTCATTCTTCTTAGCTCTACATTCATAAGTTGGATGTCCAAACTTACCATAGTAATAACAATATCTATTGAATTTTGGAATGATAGGAGGTTTACCTTGTGCTTTGCTTCTGCACACATTAGATGTATGTCCTGGTTTTCCACAGTGATAACATGTCAGTACTTTAGGTTTCTGACTTTGATTGTTGTTGACTTTTTCAGCTTGTTGTGATTATTCTCCTTCACCGATGTAGCCTATACCGGCTCTACTTCGAAATCTTCTCTGATTAGTCAGGAAATCATCAATCTTTTTAGAACTGTCCTCAGCTATTCTCATCATTTCATTATGTTGCTTTTATATCTTTATTTCATTTCTCATTTTTTCATTATCTTCTCTGAGTATTGCAACATCTTCAAGTCTTCTTGATAATTCTCCATTGACTCGATTCATTTCTTGATTAATTGTCATCATCTGATTTGGTACTTGGAAGTGACGATCAGTGAGTCTCTGTATTTCAGTTTCTTTAGCTTGAAGTTGTTCAGTCATCAGTCTTCGGTCTTTAATAGCCAGATTCCAATCTTGTTCAGCTTGTCTAGCATTGTTCATGATTTCCACCATTCTCACCATCTGAGATTCATGACCGATTTGAAGTGCTTTCACTTGCTCAGATAGATACTGATTCTTTTCAGATAAGTCAGAGATTATGCTTTCAGATCCGTCAGAGATGCTTCCAGAGCTTGATCCAATATGATCAAATATTTCATCAATAGGTTCTTCATGATAACTGATTTCATTTAGCTGAATTTCAAGGTTATTCCTTTCAACCAGTAATTTCTTTAGTTCTTCCTTGGCTTGTTTATACTATTCCACAAACATCCATATTTGTATCTTCTAATTCTCAATAGTCTTGTCAAGCTTGTATCTCTTCATGACTTAGATCTTTACCCTTCAGTGGTTAGACAGTTCAACAAGAGACCTAAGCTCTGATACCAATTGTTGGAATTAGGAGAGATAGGTACTGAGAGGGAAGGGGTGAATCAGTGCCTTCAAAAACTTTAATTGAAAAAACCTGTCAGATCTATAACTATGTACTATGATAACTGATCAAAATAACTTGAAGATAATTGTATAAATCAATCATCTAGTTAACTTGAGAAAGTAAACAACGTGAAATCAATATGACAATCACATAACACAAGTATTTTGGTAATGCAGAAACCCTTGTAAGAAGGTAAAAACTGCGGTGGGGATGACACCCACAAATTCTTCACTACTGTAGATAAAAAGGGTTTGCCTGTTAAGACTACAAGTTTTGATCACTTCTGGTGATCTTACGCTGTTAGGAGTAACATGTTAGATCGGCTAGATCTACCTAGTTATAGGATTTAAACAACACTAATGAAGTGTGTACTCGGTTAAAAGAGATTTACATAAGATTGTTAAGTCTACTCTGTTAAGAGATTTTATCAAAAAACTCTATCACAATTGTCAAAAAGTAGTAGGCAATTATCTGCTAGTTGACAACTCAATTGTCTGAAACAGATCTCTAAGTGCTCATCAAAATATCACCTCATCTGTGATGGTTCTCTACTTTGTTCTGCTCGGTAGCCTTCTCTGATTTTGCTCAATCTGATATCCTTTGTACTCTATTCTGCTCGGTAAACTGATTGTCTTGAAGTTAGGCAATGTCTTCAAGTGCTCTTTGATTCATATATATTAGTTCACCAACCTCATAAAATGGTGTGAACATACAAAATATATAGTGTTTTATTTTTGCCGCTTTAGCAAAAATTAGGTTACAAAAATAATCATAACCCTAAGATCTACGGTGCAAAATAACCTAGATCAACTATTACAATAAGATAGACATTACATTTAATGAGTATCTTTTACAATAAATGCTCCTCGATCTTGGTAAACCATTTTACAATCTGTTGTAACCATTTGCATAGAAGAATGTGTCATTTCAGATTACTATGCCATTTTCTATGATCATCGGTAAACACTGTATAATCTTATCGGTGTATACTGTGATGCTTAGTGTTTACTGACCGTTGGTGTCGATGTCGCTGGTACTCGGTAAACTATGTGATGCTCGGTGTAAAGACTTTACTGACTACTTTGTCTTACTTTTGGTTACCAACCGACCTGTTTACTATCCTTCGATACTAATGACAACCTTAAATGCTCAATAGAGATTAACACATCTATATCTAGCGAGACCAAGTGTTGGATATTATTGAACGCAGAGTTCCAACAAGAGGAAATTATTGTTGAGTACAGCTGGCGAAGGTGTGTACACTATTAAACATTTGTATTCCATGAGTATAGGTGCAGTTCGAGGCTTCTTACAATGTAGTTTCTTACACCAAACATAGCGCATTTTCTTTTTTATTCCAAAAGAGTGAAAGCTGGAGAGCGGCCATTTGGGCCAGCGACCTAATGGGTGGGCGGTTATAATTAAATTTTTTAATTGTGATATTTTTTTATTAAAAGAGGAGACAGTTAATAATTATTTCGAGCAGCTTTTTAAGGTCATTAATTTTCCAAATCATTAAGTTTTTAGAGTCTATTAGATTTAGATGAAATAATTTTTGGCCTAAACCTTATAATTGTTTTCTCAATATTTCAGGTCATACTTTGCAATTTTAATTTTTAAGAAGTAATTTATAGAGCTGGCGGTCTCATAAATATTCAATCTTTCTACTTATTTCAAGGTAGTCATATTAAGTTGTATTTTTAAATTAAATTACTGATAGTTATTTTTGTAGTCAAAATTGAAAGAAAATATTAGAAAGAAAAAACAAGTAAGAAAAAATTGTAGTACCACATCTCATGATCATAATTAACAAGGAATAAAAGAAAATGGAAATGATTTATACCCAAATATAATGTTAGAGGAACAAATATGTTCTTTCATATTATGTTAACATTAAAGTGGGTATAATGATTTCTTTCTTAACGAATTCAATCTTTGAACATTACAACATATGATAGAACATGTTTATACCCACTTTACCAAGATTAATGAATATTCAATCTTAAATAAAATGATTATTTGATTTGCAAAGGAATCACGTAGTTAATAAATTTTAAAAAAAACACTCATTCAACCATTGTATTGCACATTTAGATTTAACAATGAATTCCAACAACTCTTCAACATAGATTTTCAAATTTATAATTCTAGATTTCGCCATAAAATTCAAACATAAACAATCAATAGGAGCACTCTACCATATTAAAAACAAGAATGTTTGAAGAAGCCCAATCTTTGTTAATTTTAGGAGGAATTTATTACACCATAATATTGATCTTCTCCTTCCAAAGTAGCTTATATATTTATTTTTCTAAAGCAAAGAAATAGTGACAACAACAAAACATCACAACTTCTCTAGCAAGGCAAACCAAAAATTGAATTATGAACTAGAACACTACACAAACAATATGAATATATACTCCAAGTCACAAAACTACAAACAACACTGAGGAGTATTCTCTGGGCCAACCTTGCCAGACAACCTCACTGCCAACAAATTGCAACAATGAACTTCAATAATTGAAAGAACTTTAAAACATAAAGTGCAACATCCATGGAATTCCATCTTCAAATGTTATTTTTCTACT
Organism: Chamaecyparis obtusa; assembly: GCA_027943335.1. Lineage (NCBI taxonomy): Eukaryota > Viridiplantae > Streptophyta > Pinopsida > Cupressales > Cupressaceae > Chamaecyparis > Chamaecyparis obtusa. The sequence continues at coordinate 138,884 of BSBK01008490.1, read as the reverse complement.
ATAACTATATATTATTTTCCTTGGTTAGTTGTCAATAAAATTATCATGATCCCTTAAAATAGTTCTCAATAAAATAACCAAATTATCACGGTCCACGTAATTTGATACTTGTGACAGTAGGTGCGACTTTCTCTTATTTAGAATACTTTTGTAATGTCTAACTAATCATCGTCTCCTTAAATAAAATATCAAAAAGTGATTTAATTATATTTTTTATGGGTTGTTATACCCATTTAGTTTCAATAAAATTTTGTCTATCACGTATGAATTATGACAAGGGTCACTTTCTCCCAAGCTTTCATGCTCATTATTTCTTTGAAATTTTCAATTTCTTTCTTGTTATATTCAAGAAAAAGATAAATCACTTCTCCATTTTGTCCTTTGTAAGAACTAGCCATATATTGTTATGTGTCCTACACTAACCTAAAACACTTAGATGAATATAGATAATTAACTCCAAAAGAATCATGACATTAGTTTTCATTTCCACCAAGGCTCTATAACATATAGATTTATTTCTCTAATGCAAAGAAATAGTGACAACAACAAAACAAGACAACTTCTCTTGCGAAGAAAACAAAAAAATGGATTTGAAATAGAACACTACACAAACCATATGAACATAAACTCTAAGTCACAACACTAGAAACAACATTGTGGATCAATTTGAAGCATTCTTTGGACCAACCACTCAATGCATTGAGAAAAATAACGTATATGATTATATATTTGATGCAAATAAATAATGAAAACAACAATGCATCACAACTTCTCTTGCAAATAAAACCAAAAATTGAATTATGAACTAGAACACTACATGAACAATATGAATGCATACTCCATGCCGCAACACTACCAAGCAATGCATAGAATTCTTTGGACCAATCCTGCCAGACAACCTCACCGTTAGAAAACTCCAACAACTGACTTCAACAACTAAACTTCTAAGAACTTAAAAACATAATAGTTCAATATCCACAAAACATCATCTTCAAATGCTATTTTTCTTTTGTAAATATAGATGATTTTCCTTGGTTAGTTGTCAATAAAATTGTCATGGTCCCTTAAAATAGTTTTCAATAAAATTTACAAATTATCATGGTCCACATAATTTTTTAGTTGTGACAGTAGATGCAACTTTCTCTTATTTTGACTACTTTTGTAATGTCTAACTGATCATCATCTCCCTACATAAAATATCAAAAGAGGAAATCTTAATTTGTTATGGGTTGTTATACCCATTTAGTTTCAATAGAGTTTTGTTTGTCACATATAAAGTACATGAAAATGATCACTTTCTCCCAAGATTGAATGCTCATTATTTCTTTGAAATTATCAATTTCTTTCTTTTTATATTTAAGAAAAATATAAATCACTTCTCCATTTTCTCCTTTGTACCAATTACCCATATGTTATTAAGTATCCCACACTAACCTAAAACACTTACATGAAAATATATAATTACCTCCAGAAGCATCATGACCACAATTTGGATTGCCACCAAGATTCTATAACTTATATATTTATTTCTCTTCAATGCAAAGAAGTAGTGACAACAAAAAAACATCACAACTTCTCTTGCGAAGAAAAAAAAATATTTTTTTTGAAATATAATACTACAAAAACAATATGAACATATACTCCAAGCCACAACACTAAAAACTGTTAAGGAAATATAGGATGAATAGGTAAGTGAATGATCTATTCTTGTTGATGGACTGAGGAATGCAATTTCCTTTGTGATTGATCGATTCCTCATTCCAATCAAGCATATATATTATACAAAGGGTGGGCAACTTGGAGGATCATGACTCTTCATGATGTCCATTAATTACTAACTAATATAATTAGTTTATTTAAAATCTCTTAACTAATCATCTCTAGACAAGATCAATCTGCATAGGAGGAGTTTCAATAACAATAAACATAATTAACTATTAAGAGTGGTCTACATTACATTACAGTCCAGATTATAATCTGACTATAATGCTAATGTAGAAAATTACATAGCTGATGTAATTATATTTAATTATGATTCCATCAGACATTAAATCTAATTGAAACTATATTTCAACACTCCCTCTTAGTAAAAGAAGATTTAAGTCAAACTCTCAGTCATGACAATCTAAAACCAACAACTCAATGTTGTCTAGCCATGAGCATAATATTTAATACAGTCCAGAACACATCATGACAATTTGAAACCAACAACTTAATGTTGTCTAGCCATGAACATAATACAATCTGAAACACATCATGACAATTTGAAACCAACAACTTAATGTTGTCTAGCCATGATATGGTTATTACACAACAAGTAATAACATAGTGTTCAAGATATCTGGCGCAATCTGGATCATTAACTTTGATAAAGCCATTCTTGACACTTGGTTAACTATTAACAAGATCGTCACCTTGAAATAGTAACCTTAACACATAGAAGATCGTCACCTTCTCAAAACATTGATTTAAATATTGCAATATTTAATTTATTTATAAATAAATTACAATTAATATTAGAACTTAGTTCTAATTTTCTCATTTATATTTAATCATACCAAGTTTTCTCCCGAAGTATTCTATCTTCACTCTTGCAAGGGGCTTGGTAAATATGTCAGCATTATGTTCTTCAGTGCTAATATACATCAACTTAATGATGTTCTGATCTACCATATCTCTTATATAATGATATGGAATCTCAATATGTTCAGATCGGTTATGGAAGATAGGATTCATTGATAATTTGATACAACTTTGATTATCACAATGGATAATAGTGGATTTCAAGGGTTCTCCAAATAAGCCAAATAGTAATTTCCTTAACCATACTGCTTCCCATGCTCCCATGGCCGCTGCCATGTATTCTGCTTTAGTTGAGCTTTGAGCAACTGCTGATCATTTCCTGCTAAACCAAGAAACCATGGCTGACCCAAGACTGAAACAACATCTAGTAGTACTTTTATGATCAGTAGGACTTTCAGCCCAATCAGAGTCTGTATATCCGTGTAGCTGAATCTCAACATTTTCATATTTTAGTCCAGGTCTAATAGTTCCTCGTAAATATCTTAAGATATGTTTTGCAGCCATTAAATGTATCTTTTTAGGTTCACACATAAAGTGACTTAATACACTAGTTGCATAACAAATATCAGGACGAGTGTTAACAAGATGCATGAGAGAGCCAACTATCTGTCTGTATACTGTAGGATCTATAGGTTCTGAACCTTCTGCTTCCATTTTAAGTTTGATTAAGTTTGTTTCCATAGGAGTTGCTAAAGGTTTACAATCCATCATTCCAAATCTAGTTAAGATATCAGTGGTGTACTTTTCTTGATTTAGAAAGATGTAGTTTTCCTTTTGACTTACTTCCAACCCTAGAAAATAGTGTAGAAGACCCAAGTCCTTCATATCAAATTCAGCAGCAAGGTCTTGTTTGCATTTAGCAATCAGATGATCTTCACTTGTTATCTAAATATCATCAACATAAAGAACCAATATGATCATATCACCTTTATAAATTTTGAAATAAATGTTAGGATCTGCCTCATTCTTGGAGTATCCTAGTTTAGTTATATAGTTGTCTATTCTTGCATACCAAGCTCTAGGGGCTTGTTTTAGTCCATAGAGAGCCATTTTAAGTTTGTAGACATAATGTGATCTATCATGTGTAGTGAACCCCTCTAGTTGTTCTATATATACTTCTTCTTCTATTGAACCATTCGAGAAGGCTGTCTTGACATCCATCTGATGTATTTTCCATCCTTTAGAAGTTGCAATTGCAATGATGGTTCTTACTGAAGTATATCTAGCTACTAGTGCAAATGTTTCTTTGTAGTCAATTCCAATTTTCTGGGAGAATCCCCTTGCAACAAACCAAGCTTTATGTTTTACAATGCTACCATCAGGTGCATATTTGATTTTGAATAGCCATTTAGAAGAAACAACTAATTTGCCTTTAGGTCTAGGTACTACATCCCAATCATCATTTTTTATTATGGATTGATACTCTTCAATCATGGCATCTTTCCAGGCTTGACTTGCTAAGGCTTCCTTAGCATCAGTTGGTTCTTGATTTGTAAGCTCTGCTAACAATGCTGCATAACATTTTTGTGTTCTAGTTCTTTTATTTTCTTTGAACATTTCATCTGGTTCCACATTGTTTTCTTCCAACATTTTCCTTTCCCATAGTGGTCTTTTCTTGTTATATAGACATCTTCATCATTTAGATTTGGAGGTTCAAGTTCTTCTAAGATATTCTCCCTCTCAATTTTAGTAGAGGGTTCTTCTTCTGATTCTAAGTTTTGATTATCTTCAGAATCTCTGCATGTAATGCTTTCATCAAATTTTACATCTCTTCTTATTTCAACTGACCTTTGTCCTGGAATGTATATGCGATATCCTTTGCAGTTTTCACTATAGCCCACTAGAATACCTCTTTTTCTAGATGATTCTAGTTTGGTCCTCTTTTCTTTTGGAACATGAATATAAACTGGGCATCTAAATATTCTGAGATGACTTAATTCTAGTTTGTTTCCAGTGAAAGCTTCTTCAGGAGTTATATCTTTTAGACTAGAGTGTGGACATCTATTTTGCATATATACTACAGTATTTGAAGCTTCTACCCAAAATGAGACATGGATGTTTTGGTCATGCATCATGGATTTAGCTGCTTCTATTATTGTTTTGTTCTTTCTTTCTACTACTCCATTCTGTTGAGGATTATATGGCACAGTATACTCCCTCTTAATCCTAGCAGAATTGTAGAATTCTTTAAAGATTTCAGCTATGTATTCACCCCCATTATTTGATCTTAGTATTTTTATTTTCTTCCCTATTTGATTTTCTACTAAAGCTTTGAATTCTTTGAACTTAGATAGTACTTCAATTGATTCTTTTAGCTTCAAAAAGTATATCCAAGTTTTCTAGGAGAAATCATCAATGAATATTATGTAGTATAGAGATTCCATTAGGGAGGGTGTTGACATGGGCCCACATAGATCAGAATGAATAAGTTCTAAAATGTCTTTAGACTTATGTTCACTAGTAGGGAATGAACTTTTAATATTTTTTCATAGTGCACAACCTTTACAAATGCCAGAGTATTTTGATTCTCTATTAGGTATTCCTGAGGTTATTTTCTTTATGATAGGTAGAGCACTATAACCTAGATGACCTAACCTCTTATGCCATAATTCATTGTTATTAGAAATTTCATGGTTTAATGCAACTTTTTGATCCCAGAGTAGTTTATATAAGCTACCATCTCTAGATCCTATTGTTACAACATTTTTTATATTTGAATTTTTAGGCCAAAGAAGAACTTTATCTTCATTAAATGTGACTCTATATCATTGATTAGCTAGCCCTAAAATGGATATTAGGTTCCTTTTAATTCCTGGTACAAACAAAACATCTTTTAGATGTAATGTTACCCCGCTTCCTAGTTTGATTGAATAGGTCCCAATTCCTTTCATGGGGTAGCTGGAGTTATCACCAATGGTGACTTCTTCAGAAGAATGTCCTTCAAGATCTTCAAACTAATTCCTGAATCCAGTTATGTGTCTAGAAGCTCCACTGTCAATTATCCAGGTGTTCTTATTTGTATTAAGTTCACTTGATAATGCTAGAAAGAATAGTGAATTATCTTCTTTGGTTTTAGCTATATTTGCTTATCCTTTATTTCTGGTAGGACATTCTCTATGAGTGTGCCCATATTTGTCACATCTATAGCACTGAACCTTCAATTTGTCTTTCTTATAAGATTTATTTGAGAAGTTGGCATTATTAGAAAAATTTATGTTTCCTTTCCTCTTGAAGAACTTCTTCTTCTTGTTGAAAGTATTTGTTTGTAGTGCTTGAATCTCACTTCCCTTATTTGGTCCAATCCCTCTAGATATCAACCGAGTTTCCTCTTTTAAGCAATCATTTTTGAGTTGGTCGAATTTAGGCAAAGGAGGCCTTCCACTGATACATTGAATAAATGACTCCCATGATAAAGGTAATCCCCTTAGAGAAATTAGGGAAAGATCAACATCATCAACTGTATTACTGATGGAGAATAGTTGATCCCTTATTTCAGTGATTCTTAGAAAGTAAGATGTTATTGTTTCTCCCTTATTCATTTTGATATTCATCATATGTTGTTTTAGAGTTAATATCCTGCTTGCAATATTTATCTCAAATGTATTTTGAATGGTTTTATAAATCTCATAAGAAAATGTTAACCTCAATATGCTTGGTAATATTGAGTCTTTAACTGAGTCAATGATTAGCTTCTTGGCTTTATTGTTTCATCTTTTCCAGATTGCTTTTTCTATCTCATCTTCAGGTATTTTAGGTTCTTCCTCTATGTAGGATTCTAGTTCTAGTTCTTGCATCAATGTATTGATTCGAATCTTCCAAGAGACAAAGTTAGAGGCACCTTCAAGTCTGTCCTCCATCCTGAGTGTGTGGGCCATATTTTATAACCTTCAAGTATTAAACTTCCTGATTTCTTATTATTGAAGATGAAATAGTTTTATGTGTCTCTACTGATAATTTATGACAACTGGAATAATGTAAGTCTCTATCATCAATTTAGATGTCTGTAGATTAATGAGCTTCTTCCGTCGATTAAATGTCTACAAGTTTAATGGTCTCTTCCTGATTTATCCTTGATACAGTTGCAGAGATTGTAGATTCTCAGGTGTTGATGATCCTTTTATATTGCATATCGTTGGTTCCTAGATCGTCGATGTCTATTTTCTTGCTATCTTATTCAGTTCTCCTAACTTGGCTCTGATACCATGTTAAGGAAATATAGGATGAATAGGTAAGTGAATGATCTACTCTTGTTGATGGACTGAGGAATGCAATTGCCTTTTTGATTGATTGATTCCTCATTCCAATCAAGCATATATATTATACAAAGGGTCAGCAAATTGGAGGATCGTGACTCTTCATGATGTCCATTAATTACTAACTAATATAATTATTTTACTTAACATCTCTTAACTAATCATCTCTAGACAATATCAATCTGCATAGGAGGAGTTTCAATAATAATAAACATAATTAACTATTAAGAGTGATATGCATTAACATTACAGTCTAGATTATAATCTGATTGTAATGCTAATGTAGAGCATTACATAACTGATGTAATTATATTTAATTGTGATTCCATCTGACATTAAATCTGATTGAAACTATATTTCAACAAAAACAACACTACAAATCAATCCAAAGCATTCTTTGGACCAGCCACTCAATACATTGAGATACATAACTTATATAATTATTTCTCTAATGCAAAGAAATAGTGACAACAACAAAAACATCATAACTTCTCTTGCAAAGAAAACCAAGAATTGAATAATGAATTATAACACTATATAAACAACATGAACATATGGGTATGTGCAAGATCATGGTATGCCAAAAATTGGCGATGTAAAAAAAGAAGTCCTAATTGATAGATGTTTTGAAAAATAACTATAACTTTCAAACAATATAACATTTTTGAAATCCAAAATATACATCACATTCTATGCTTCACCTAATACAATAATAATAAACAATTCTTTCAATTTGATGAAGTTTAGACTAAGTTAAGGTGGTCAAACACGAGAGGATTTATATTCAGAAAATTTGTAGCAAAAAAATCATAATTAATTATTTATTTGGAAAAAAAATACAAAAAAATATACATCACATATGTACAGGAGTCTCCTACTTTTATGTAGAATCTTATAAAAAAATATTATCATTTGATTTTGTTTAATGTGGTCAAACATACACCTACTTGTTATCTTTCTAGTCTTGATTGATAGACTTATTGAAAAATAGCTATAACTTTCAAACTGTATAACATTTTTCAAATCCAAAATATTTGTCACATTCTATGCTTTTCCTACTACAAGAAAAATAATAAAAAAATTCAATTTGATAAAGTTTAGACTAAGTTAACATGGTTAGACACGAGATTTTTTGTATTCTAGAAAAGTTATAGAAGAAAAATCATAATTAATTATTTACTTGGAAAAAAATTATAAAAAAATATGTGTCACATTTGGACATGAGTCTAGTACTTATATCTAGAATCTTGTAAAAACAAATTATCATATGATTGTGTTTAAGGTGTTCAAACATACACCTACTTCTTCTTTTTTTCTTGAAAGTTTCGTACTACTACATTAAAATTTTAAATTTTCAACATATATAATAACTATTTTTCAAAAAATGCCTAGTATCTTAGAAACTAAATTCAATTTTCTACAGATTCTCTTCTTACATATTTTTGATATAATATTTATAACTTGTTCAAATTTTTATGTCAACTTGCCTAAACCTGATTTTTTGAATTTTCATTGCCACTTAAGGGCCTAGTTTGGCATACCATGATCCTGGACATACCCATAACTCCAAGTCGTAACACTAGAAACAATACTATGAATCAATGTGTAGAATTCTCTAGACCAATCCTACTAGGTAACCTCACTGTTAGAAAACTCCAACAATCGATTTCAACAACTAAACTTCTGAGGACTTAAAATCATAATAGTGCAACATCCACAAAACGTCATCTTCAAATGTTATTTTTCTTCTATAACTATAGATTTTTTTTCCTTGGTTAGTTGACAATAAAATTATCATGGTCCCTTAAAATAGTTGTCAACAAAATTAAAAAATTATCATGGTCTACATAATTTTAAAGTTTTGATTATAGATGAAACTTTCTTTTATTTATATTACTTTTGTAATGTCTAACTAATTACATCTCCCTACATAAAGTATCAAAAGAGGAAATCATAACTTTTTATGGGTTGTTATACCCATTTGGTTTCAATAGAGTTTTGGTTGTCACATATAAATTATGACAAGGGTCACTTGCTCCCAAGCTTGAACATGCTCATTCTTTCTTTGAAATTGTCAATTTCTTTCTTGTTATATTCGAAAGAAGATAAATCACTTCTCTATTTTCTCATTTCTACTAACTACTACCCTTATTTTGTTATGTGTCACATACTAACTTACAATATGTAGACACAGAAAATTGGCAAAGGCTTAATTCAATCAAAAGGTGCATCAAATCATCAAAATAACACGAAAAATCAATAAATGGAACAAAGGTAATTCAAATCAAAGGAAAATTCAATTAAATGATTAAATGATTAAATAAAGCTTGAAAAGGGGAAAAAACACTACGAAATTGATTAAATTCAATTAATGACATAGTTGTTGAAATGAAAAATCAAAATGAACATCTTACCCTTCATGGCTAAATTTAATTACTTTAATTAATTAATAAATACTAATTTCCCTCAACAAAGCAAAAAAAGGAGACAAAATGGACACAAATCACTCACTTTTGTTGAAATGGTCCAGCCTTTTGAAACCATTTAAATAATTGTCCCCTCTTTTTCCCCCCATTTATGGACAAAGCAAAGCCAATTGAGCTTACCCAAGCATAACCATGGTTATCTCACTCTACCCCCTGCCCTTGGGAAATTCTTATATATTGAAGGCATTTAGAAGCATAAATCATCCACTCCATATCTTTGAATTGCAGCAAAGCTCTGTCAATTTGCATCCATATCACTCACTTATCATTTGTCATTGCTAATTAGCTTAAATTTCATTAATCATAGTAGATTGTTCATCAAATAGAGCTAGAATTTGATAGAATAGATCTAAATTTGCATATCATATAGCTTAATTCTCATCTTTAGAGTGTCACTAGTGAGGATCATAGCTGAGAGCCTCATTTACCACTTTATTTTAGAGATCCATGAGATGTTGATAGATTAATTGTGCATTATTTAGATTAGTTTGCTTTGAATAGTGTAATTGTCTTTTAAATCTTGTTATTTCATGAAGGTGTAAATCACTCACACACACAATAGTTACATGAATATAGACAATTAACTCCACAAGCATCATGACAATAATTTGGATTGCCACCAAGACTCTATAGGCCCAAATCTAAGACATGCTCTCATTTTTCTACTTTCTAACCTACAAAAATTTCTGAAATCAATATAAATTGAGCTCTTGATAATAATTCTCATTGAATTCTTACTTCAAATGATTTGAATTATGTTTTAACATTCATATAACATGATGGTTTTTAAAATTACAAGTGTAATTGCAATGATATTAATAAATACCTATAGAGTAACTTCTACAAGCAACCTTCATGTTGCTATAAGTTTAATCTTAACATGTGCTTGATTAGAAACTTGTCCTAATATGAATAATTTTGACCTTATTTTAGACCAATTAACACTTAAGTCATTTAGAAAGGCAATGAATTAAATCTTGAAATTGTATTAAAATTCACATTCAATTTGGGTCTCCCTTATCATTGGCTTCCATGGTGTTCCTTTGGCTCTTAAGAAAAGGATTGGATCCCTAGCAATACTTTTTATTAAGATAACATTTGGTGGTTCTTCTGACATTATCTTAAAAATAATTTTATTTCTATATTTTATATTTTAAATCTTTATTTGAAGACCAAATATCATCAACAAATTACCTACACAAAATCAACTTGCAAACCCTAATTTTGTAGTGAAAAGATTGAAACATTTGGACAATATATATATATATATATATATATATATATATATATATATATATATATATATATATATATATATATATATATATATATATATATATATATATATATATATATATATATATATATATATATATATATATATATATATATATATATATATATATATATATATATATATATATATATATATATATATATATATATATATATCCCTTTGTGTAGAAACAAATTCTAAGTTAGTTATCATAGCTTATCCTCAAAAAGATTAGCTTTTAAAATATTATTTATTCAGCAATTACCATCTAGTTCTCCCTTTTAGTAACCATTGAATTCTTCATAATAAATTTTCATCAATACTTGTCCTTATTATATTTAAATAAAAACATCATCTCATTTCCTATAAATTTAATTGAAACTTATAATCTTTATATTAATGTATAGAAAAATGTACTTCTCATAAATGTGTTATTTAAAATAGTAAATTAAATCAAGTAGATAAGTACATAGGTTAAGGTAGATAATAGCTCGTTGTGGCTATACATATCATAAAAATTGAAATATTAAATATTATTGTAGAAGGTAAATGAGGAGGCTAGGGTACTTAGCTCTAAACTTGTACAAGAATTATTGTAATGGTGTTAAAATATTGATGTCATGTGATTGAAAATAATAATTTATTATCCTTATTTTATCTCAAAATTAGTAAAATTTGAATTTGAATTTGTTTATTAGGTCTTTTTTGCATTCATAAATTTGATGTCTATCCACATTTAAGTGAGCTGGTATAGTGTACATTGGTATTTTCTTATTCACCTTATTCATTTGTGCCTAGTCTACAATGGGAACTAGTAGTATTGAGGAATTTATTTATAGGGTTTTCAAATCAATGAGGTACATATTCTCCCAAGTTAAATCTCACAAAAGATAAATTTTTCAATTATACAAATAATTGAGGATAGTATGCTTGAAATAAGTAAATATTTCTTAGGGGATTATGTCATTTTTAACTCATTTGAATGCTTCAATGTAAGTGTTCTTTACATTCTAGATTTCAAATGTTATCCAAGAAATGCTCGAATGTGTGAGGATGAGATAAGATATTAAAGATGAGTAAAATTAAATGCCTCGATGTATAATGATATAGGAGTAAATTACACAAACAAGTTACAATACTTTTTTGTTTATAAAATCAAGGACTTCAACATCACGATGAGTGTTTTTTTTATGTCCATATTGTTATCTCCACTTCATACCCTTCCCATCTTTGGTGTAGCCTAGGAAGGTATGTAAAGGAAGGTATGCAACCATATAATCAATTAAATAGTATAAATTGTTACAAGTAGTGGTTGTCGTTGCACCAAAAGATCGACCTATTAATGTCCGATACAACCACTAGACTTATATAAGACACAAGAGGCGGTTAAGCCATGTCATGAATCCCGAGGGAAGCGCTGACCATTTTTCCAACAATCTCCCCCTCAGCATTACCCGAGGGGATTCGAACCTGTGACCAAGCTCTGATACCACTTGTTACAAGTAGTGGTTGTCGTTGCACCAAAAGATTAACCTGTTAATGCCCGATACAACCACTAGACTTATAGAAGACACAAGAGGCAGTTAAGCCATGTCACGAATCCTGAGGGAAGCGCTGACCATTTTGCCAACATAAATATGTATAGTAAAATGTGTGAATGATGTGTACACCTTGTGACATACTAGGAGAGATGGTGTTGTCTAGGTGTTTATGAAAATAAAGTGTTTGGAAGTGAGAGTATATATGTCAATTCTAAATAGAATATCTTTAGTGGAATCATAGATGAAGAATCTTTCACGAGAGTTTTTAGAATTTGATAGAGGGAAATAGATATTTTTAAGAATTGTATCAAATAACACATTTGAGATCCAAATACATTTTAAGAAACACTTATAGGAAAAAATAATTATGAAAACACCTACAACATATCTATGGTAATTGTGAATAAGTATAGAAATTATCATACCATTCCATGGAGTAAAAGAACTAATATGTTTGGACATCATTACTAACACAAAAGTAATAATTCTACTTAATTCACATATTTAATGAAAGAATACAACACATTGACTAAAAATATTGTGAACTTATTTATGTGAATATTAAGAGTTCTTATATTCATCTAAACAAATGAATAGAGAAATAAATGTAAATTCAATATCTTACTCCTCATCATTTATAACTATTTAATTGAAACTATTTTTAAATATAATAAATATAAGATCACCTCTTAGTGTAATGTCATTTTTCACAATAATGTTGGGATTGGCTTAAAAGGGAAACTTCATTGGTCAGCCTCACTTCCAAATTCTTTAAAAGAGGTTCTTGAGAGTTGTCGCTTACTCCATCAGGATTCCTTTTTTGAAGACATCTGGATAATTTCACCTCCTATATTAATTTGGCATTTACAATAGAAAAGGAATAAAAGAATCTTTCAGAGACAATCTCAGTTAGTTAAAAATGTGATTGGTGCAAATTACACAATAATTTTTAAAAATGTCTTGAATCTTGTAGTTCTAAGTCTGTGCATCTATTCTCCTTCTTCACATCTTGGGATTCACAAATTTTATTGGATTGGAATTAGATTCCCCTCCCCTTCAAAGGACATCTATTAGGGAATGTTACTCAAAAGATAGGTAGAAAGTCAATAAAGTGGAAACCACCTCCTCCCGGATTCACAAAACTAAACTTTAATGGAGCTATGAAGGGTAATCCTAAGTTTTCTCGTATCACTTATGCTCTTAGGTCACATAAGGGGATGGCTATAATAGCCTTAGTTTGTAAAATTCTAGATAGTTCCAATAATATTGCAGAAGCCAAGGCCCTACTCTCGAAACTCAAACTAGCTAAGAAGCTTAATATTTCTCATCTGATTATTGAAGGAGACTCATTAATTTGTATCAGTGCATTGGACCTACTTGATAGATTTCAAATTGGCAATTAAAGTAAATAGTCTTAGAATCTTTGGAACTACTTTAGTCCTTTCAAAATTACCAAATTTCCCATTTCTATAGAGAAGGAAATAGAGTTGCAAATTACCTTACAAATATCAACGTCAATCTCACATATGGGGAAGCATACTACTCACATGATGGGCTAGAAAATGTTGCTGAGTTGGTAGATGAACTTCATGGAAACATTTTTTATTTATTTAATCCTTGTTTTGGTTTTGCAGACTAGCCTGGATTGATCGTTGTTCATGGTGACCTTGTTTTATGGTTCCTTCAAGTACTTTGCTTGCATCACTTTTCTGCTACCACCACTTGGTCTTTCATCAATAGCAAATGATTTGCGTCATTATTCACTTTTGGGATCTATGACATAATTTCCTATCCTCTCCTCTCAGTCTCCTGAAGCTCTATTTCCTTCCAGCTCTTTCATATGTTTCTCTCAAATTGTTTTGATTTAAATATTCCTCTGTAATCACACATTCACATCATCTTTACCTCTATCAATACTCCTACATTTTGCAGTCTTGTCTTCAGTTTCCAATGGAACTTTTACCCTGTTTCCTCCTCATAAGCCTTGCACTCTCTTTCTCCCACCTTGTTTCTGCTAATTTTTACAATGACTTCGATATCACATGGGGAAATGATCGTGCTAAGATTCTCGACAATGGCCAAGACTTGCACCTCACTCTCGATCAGTCATCATGTATATATTTTATCTCATTTTCTTGTCAACTCTTGACAGCATGCTGAACGGTTGCTTATCTCCCCCTGCCTCTGCTGTATTCAAACAGGTTCTGGGTTCCAATCCAAGAACGAATATCTTTTTGGCAAAATGGATATGCAAATCAAGCTGGTTCCTCGTAACTCTGCCGGCACTGTTACTGCTTACTATGTAAGTCTCTCCTTTCAATTCATTATGTAGTGCTATTCTAGTGGGATAAGCACGACGAGATAGACTTCGAGTTCCTGGGAAATCTGTCAGGAGATCCGTACATTATGCACACCAATGTTTTCTCTCAAGGCAAAGGCAATCGGGAGCAGCAATTCTATCTCTGGTTCGACCCCACTGCGGACTTCCACACTTACTCTCCGCTCTGGAATCCCCAACAAATCATGTGAGTTAACACTTCGAAACAGCTAGTAAAAGCCCTCTTTGGCCTGGCCCTTCTGCTTTTAACATCATTATTGTAGTTAATAATGTTTAATTCTGATTCTGTTCAGGTTTTCTGTGGATGGAACTCCAGTGAGAGTGTTCAAGAACAGCGAGGATTTGGGCGTTGCAGTGAAGATTTGTGGAACGCAGACAATTGGGCAACGAGAGGCGGTGCAGTGAAGATCGACTGGAGCAAATCCCCATTTGTGGCGTCTTAAGAAAATTTCAAAGCAGAGACATGCTCTGCCTCCTCTGACTGCTCTGTGAATTCATGGTTCGCGGCGCAGGCGTTGGAATCGAGCGAGCAGCAGAAACTTGAATGGGTCCGAAAAAACTACATGATTTACGATTACTGTTCGGACAGTAAGAGGTTTCCACAGGACTTCCCTGCTGAATGCACTCGCTAGGCATCCGACTGAGTTCGAAGGATCAACTTTCGCCTAGTTTCACCAAATTCTTTGATTCAAATTCTTTTATTCATTAATTTTTTTAAAGCGATTTTCAAGCCAAGGAGGCTATATTTGTAACGATTGTATCCTCCTCAATTGAATATGTATCTCAATATTCATTTGTTAGTATTGGAAGAATTTCAAATTTCTTAGACCTTTTATTTAATTATATGGCGGTCGTTCTTGTTGACATTTTCTTTAACTCTTAAATTATATTAAAGAAACAATTAATCTATGGTAATTAACCTAAGCATGCTGATGTAATACTTATAATTGTTGATTTAATTTTTCAGATGTAATACTTGCTTCTTGGTGAAGGTTTGGTTTCTCGGAGTCTGCGCCATCGCTGACACAGGGTGGAGGGACCCGTGGCTCCTCCATATTGCTCCCGTGGTGGCTCTGTTGTTGGGTGGCAGTATTTTGTTGTCTTTGTTTTCGTGCTAGGATTGTTGTGTTTATTTTTTCCTTTTTGATGTGTTATGTTTTCCGCTCGTGTGCTCTTCATATTCTGCGTTTTGCCATTATTTCTCGTTGGGCTTCGGCTCTACTTCGCATGAGTTTTCTGTTTATCCTTTTGTGGTTGAGATGAAGGCCATCTTGTAGGAGATCTCTTATCGACCTCCCACGATCTTTTCTAATGGTCGTAGAAGGCTTTAATGATGGAAATGACAAGCGTAATAAAGACCAAGTATCTAATGAAGAGACGAAGGATGGTAGTGGAGGTTCTAGTTGTCCGTCATACAGAGAAGTGGTGGTGGAAGAAACAGTTCTTCCTGTGACAGTGCAGTTTGAAATTGTTGGCAAAAATGGAGGAGGGTTTGTCGGAGCCAATGGAAATAGACCTAGAGGAAAACCCAGCGATGCTTCTGCAGAGGGAGTGAGAGGAGAGAAAGAAGACGGAGAGGGAGGTAAGAATCCAATGCCTGGTGCTAAGATTCTTGAACTCTCTCCGAATGTGAATATGGTAACTGCTATCAAAACCGAACAATCTCGTTTAAAGAATATTGTAGTTTTTTTTGTTTGCATGGATTTAAAATTTTTACCGGCTAGGAAATTTCTTGATGACTGGATAGGCAATGTTTGGGGTAAAAAACTTGGCATCAGAGTTGGTTTTTGTAGAATGATTCAAAGAGGCTTGTTTGTCATTTATTTTTAAAATCACTTAATGCAGGAAAAAGTTTTGAATAAAGGATATTGGAATGTAGGCCAGACTATGTTTAGGGCCATCCCGTGGTCACGCAATAGCAAAACTGAGAAGGTGGTTTCCCATTCTTCTCCGGTTTGGGTTGAACTTAGGAATGTCCAGCCAAAATTCTGGCATTTTATTCCACACTTACTCAAGCTGCTTGGATCTGTGCTTCAAGTAGAAGAAGCCAAAGTCACGCTGCCGCATCTTAATGCTCGTGCCCTTCTCATTCTTAATCATAACATAGTTTTTCCTGATGAAATTGCTCTAGACATAGAAGGTGATAAATGGAATTAGGCAATAGTTAGACTAGGAGACATTGGAGCACGCTTCTAGTGCAAATTAAACGGCCACAATAGGAAAGACTGCCCTTCTTTAAAAAATCTTTCAAAGAATTTCACTGATAACCAGAATATTAATAACAAGTCCCCGGCCAAAACCAGAGAACCTGGTAATACTGAAAATGGTAGTGGTATCCCTACTCACAAGGATGTCAAGGGCAACTCTTGTGTTCCTGGTGAGGGCTTTGGTAATGCTAGTGTGCCTCCTAGATCCAATGAAACACTTGATACATCTATGGACAAGTTTGTTTCTTTATCCAATCCTCTCTTCGAAGATGATTTTGAGGTTGTTGCTGTTGTTGCTAATCATGTGCCCAAGGAGCCCACTACTGGTCAAACTCAATATATTCAGGTTCCCAGAGAAAAAATTAATGAAGCTGACTCACTCTTCCCTAATGCCCAGCAATTAGCTCTATCCGCTATCAAAAACAAAAATAACAATAAGCATAATTGCATTGAGAATAGAGCCGATCAATAGTAGTTGACTGAGACGGTTGATATTTGCCCAGGCACCAAGCCTCTCGATAATGGGCAAAAAGATAGTGAGGGGTTGACTTTGAACCAAAGCCCGGTGGGTGAAGAGTATCTCACCATGGAAGAGAGCCCCTCCCTTTTAGCCTATAGTGAGCCTAAAGGAGATGAGGACGGGTTTGTAGAAGTTATCTCAAAAAGGAAGAAAAAAAGGAAATCATATGAAAGAAGTAGTAGGATTAAAAACAATAACAAGGTGAAAAGCATAGAGCTACCTGAGTGTTTTAACAGGTTATGTAAGAACTCCAAACCCCCCAAATCCTCATGATGATGCACATACATAGTTGGAATGTCAAGGGTCTGGAAATGCCTGATAGAAAATATATGGTTAGAAATTGGTGTAATAAGATCTGTAATAAGGATATTATTTGTCTTCAGGAAATTAAGGTTACAGGGCACAAAGCCCTTACCACTTTAAAGTTTATATGGAATCAAGCCAATTGTATTTACTATGATCATATTAGAGGTAAAGGAGGGGTAGCTATCTTGATAGGAAATAAATGGGCTGATAATGGTACATCCCCATGTCAGAGAGCCATATGGGCCAAATTTAAATTGCAAGATCAGGAGGTAGATATTTGTAACATCTATGTTTCCAATGACTATAGGGAAAGAGCTACATTGTGGGAGTGTCTTGCCAATAATCTGCCTATCATAAAATGGATCTTCATAGCTGATTTTAATATGATTGAAAATAAGCAGGACAAAAGGGGTGGCAAAAAACATGAATGGAAAGGTAATGAATTTTTCTTCTAGTCTAAATTTAAAAGGAAATTTCAGGTCAGTGATCCGTTGCACATGATGAAAAATGAATATAAGAACATATGGTTCTCATGGTGTAACAATCAGTCCCTTAGAAGTAGAGTCTATTGTAGACTGGACAGGATGTATTTCAACAATTTGTGGGTGGAACTAAAATGCCAGCCAGGGAAAAACCCTGTTGAGGTTAATCCTGTACGCATGTCTGATCACTCCCCAATACATGGGTGTATCTCTTTCAAAACTCATCATCCTCAGACTTATAGGATCAGGAGACAAGCCCCTTTCAAACTTAACACTTCCTTACTAGATGTTGAGGACTCCTTCCAGGCTATCAGGACCGCCACTGTTCTATCCAAATATTGTAATTCCAATCTTTCTACTAGGGAAAAGTGGAACTCTCTAGTGGACACTTGGAAAAACATGTTTCAACTTATTGGGGTGAAGAGTAAGTTGGATAGAAACCAAGAGGAGAATTGGTACCAAAGTAGACTCAATCATATTGAAGGACAACTTCAAAAGGTAGGGAAAGCTCAGATGTTGAAACAATCACTCATAGAGACTAAAGCCAGACTCAGAAAGATACAGAACTATAAAATTCAAGGGCAAAAGGTGAGAGCCAAGGCAAGATGGATCAAAGAGGGAGACAAAGGGTCCAAATATTTATTTAATTTGATTAGAGCCAAACATACTAGAGAAGAGATTATGGGCATCCACTATGAAGGAGGGGTGACTAATAATAATCAAGAAACATTGAGTGTGTTTACAGATTATTATAAGCAGCTATTTTCTTCTGAATATAAAAAGGAAAACATTGAAGCCATGGAAAGATGTATCGAGCCGATCCCCATGAAAGTGTCTCATGAACATGCTAGGAATCTAGAGAAGGACATCAGAATAGAGGAAATTGAGGAAGCTATTGGAAGCCTAGCTAATGATAAATCCCCAGGATTAGATGGGCTGCCAGCTGAATTCTACAAAAAGACTAAGGAATGGATCTCTAGTGAACTCTTAGAGGTGTATGAAGAAGCATTTGAAGTTGGTTCCTTAGGAGTTAACATAAATAGAGGACTCATTAAACTCCTACCTAAGGATGGAGACAAATCCCAAGTGAAAAACTGGAGACTCGTCACACTATTAAATATCTCATACAAAATTATAGCTAAAGTCCTGGCTAGAAGAATAAGGGATATACTCAAAGAAGTGGTTTCAGTTACACAAATAGGTTTCATAAAAGGCAGGTATATTCTAGACAATCTTATTACCAGTTGGGATGCTATGAACTGGGCCAAAACTAATAATCAAAATGCAGCGATGATTTTGTTAGATGGTGATCCTGTTTAAGGACTCTTCTACTGTTATTGATGTTAATGGTGAGCTTTTAGAATATATTCCCCTTGGGAGATCTATCAGGCAAGGTTGTCCTCTTGCACCAACTTTATATGTCATTGTTGTTGATGCCCTCTCATTCATTCTCAAGGCTTCTGATCTTGGTAACCCAGTTGAAGGCATCTATCTTCCAAATAAAGAGAACTTTCTCATTGAGCAGTTTGCTGATGACACAACTCTATTCCTAGAGATGGAAGAGGAGAATTTTGACAATGTCATTGATAGGCTACAATTTTTTTGTCTTGCCTCAGGAGCCAAAATTGCTCCCCATAAATCCATTATTCTCGGTTGGTCAGATACTCCCCCAGACTGGCTTCTTAGCAAAGAGTGGAAGTGGGCAAGTCCCACCACCATAGTAAGATATTT
The DNA here is from genome assembly GCA_027943335.1 of Chamaecyparis obtusa. NCBI lineage: Eukaryota > Viridiplantae > Streptophyta > Pinopsida > Cupressales > Cupressaceae > Chamaecyparis > Chamaecyparis obtusa. Next base: position 119,161 of record BSBK01008490.1, on the reverse strand, counting down.
GGGGATTCCCTTTGCTGTCAATCCTTTTATTAAAGACATGTGGGAATGGATTTATAAGAAAATAGAGTATAAGCATACTAAGTGGCAATCCCACATGCTTTCATTAGCAGGCAGAGTGCAGATTGTCCAGAAGGTACTATCCTCCCATGCAGTCTACTATTCTTCTACTTGGGTGATGGAAAATAACCAAATCAATAAGTTGGAAAGCATCCTGAGAAATTATCTCTGTTCAGATGGTCAAGGCAATAGGAAAAGGCATTGTGTTAAATGGGAATGGTGTTGTTCTCCTAAAAACTAGGTGGCTTAGGTTTGAGAGATCTTAAAGATCAAGGATATGCATTAGCAGCTAAATGGACCCTCAAGGCCATGAAAGGTAATGAACCTTGGAAAGTTCTTGTTAGAAATAATATTAGTAGAGCCACTATAAAAAAAAAAGCAAGAATTGGAGGGATGTTCCTATAATGGATATTATTATGGGGGATGCTGAGATCCAAGTTGCTGGCTCCAAGGCTTTTCAAACTATCTGGAAGGCTTGGTGCCAGGTCAAACTGCTATTGAACTCTAGAACTGTTGTTGGTAAGAGCCCATACTATGCAGTAGTGGATAGATCTATTTGGTGGGGGGTTTATCTTAATGATAAACCTTTGGCTTTAACTCAATGTTGTTCAGCCAAGAAGTGGCGTCAAAAAGGGATATCTCTCATCCAGGATATTATTGTTGACAACCAGTTGGCCCCTTGGGAGGTTCTTAAAGAGAAATTTAATATACCTAATTCTCAGAAGAAAACTTACACTATTATTTCTAAGGCAGTTGGTAAGTTCTTTCCGGGGAAAATTCTGAGATCAGAGCAAATGTTTGAGTTCATAAAATATGATGGCAATAGCATGGAAAAGTTTTCATGTAAACAAATTTATAACATGCTTAAAGAGGAAAATGATATTGTGGTCAAAACTAATCGTAGTTGGAAGATAGATTGGTCTTCTACTAGATGGCATTTCATCTTTGAATTTTTTTTGGCATGCTAAAGTGGAACCTAAAATCCTCTATTTTCGATGGTTGCTTAGGTTAAAAAAATTAACTGTTGGTTCTTTTTTGTCTCGGAATGGCCCTCAAATTGTTCATTGTTCTTTATGTAAGTGTATTGAATCTTATGAGCATTTGTTCTTTGAATGTAAGTTTTCCAAGTCTTTGTGGGCTAGTTTCTTAGGCAACTTTGTTGTTTGGAACTGTTCTAAATCCTTCTCTTGGTCTGAAGTCATTATGGGATTTGGGTTTGAATTTGATTTCAAGTTGAACTCCTTTTGGTTTTCTCTAAAAGCAGTTGTTTTATGGACCATTTGGAGAATGAGGAATGAAGAGATCTTTCAAAATAGGAATCATGATCTTACTAAGTTTTCAATTAAACTCACACATATTTCTATTACATCTCAAGTTGCAGCTATGATAGAAATCTCAGAAGAAAGATTTCAAGCTCTGCTAAAGGAAGGGGCACTGATCATCTTCAAAAGGGATGTACAATCTGCCTCTCTGATGGACACTCCATAAGAGACAAACAGGGAAGCCATGGTAGAAGGTACACTGATGAAGAACAGCTAGAGGACTCCTGAAGAAGAAAATAGGAATGAAGAGCAGTAGGACATAGTCCATAGTGAATGGGAAAACTATAATGTGAATGACAATTGGAACTCTTTGGATCAAGGGAACAGTGAAAGAGGATGGGAAAGTGATACCATCAGAAACAACACCAGTGGATGGGATAACTAGCAGTAGTGTTCCGATTTTCCTTTTTTGATATACATACATTATACTTGTAAAGTGGGGTCTCTCTTTTTGGTTTGATGCCATCCTTTTGGACCGACGTAATTACTATGTTCTACTAAGGTGCTCTTAGTAGCAACAAAACTATGCGCTTTCTCCCTATGGTTTTTTTTTGTAATTGTTCAGTTGATACTCTATTTTAAAATAAAAAATATTTTTGACAACATTGTACCAATAGTTACGATTTTAAAGTTGTTATTGTTGATGATGACTATCCATAATTGAATCAAATGTGTCCCTTAGTTCTAAAAAGAAACCAATCATGTCATGTCATATCACCTATACAAGCATGGGTATCCCTCTTGCACGACCATTGGACTGCTTCTTTTTGAGTTGTTTGGGACACCTTGGCAAAAAATATGTTAATGTGGCATCATATTTGATGATGTCCAGTAAGCTAGTATAAAAATAAATAGGGAGTGATTTGAAATTTCCACATAGGATATTGAGAAGTGCAAGTTAGGGTGCTAAGCTACAAGGTCCTCTCCTCTAATAGCATGATATGCTAATACATGTTTTGAACTAATTTTGTGAGTGTGTTTTTTAACCATTTTTTAAAGTGTGTTTTTAGCCAAGTGTAACTAATATGTCTACATCTTTGATATTCATTATTCTAAGCAATAAGTTTCAATTTTTAATTCACATACAAAGATATGATAAATTTTTGGTAAGTAAATTAATATAAGATAATTAAGAGATTAAAATATAGAAAGTGAGGATGCAAAACTATTGGATCCTCTCCCATATTATTGCCTATCCAAAGGTTAAGAAGAGAACAATCAACTCATTTATGCTTTTCAAAGAGAATATTGTATACGGGAAATCATACTTGAAGATAAAATAGGTGCATTGATATGTATAACATGAAATTATGTATGTTGGAACTCAAGTAATTGCAAGAAGTTTTGCTACATGGTGAAATTCTTGGTAGAGGAGACATAATTACATTTACTTAAGGATGAAGTATTAACAAGTACTAATTTTGAAGTAAATTAATAAAATATGGAAAGCATTTGTAAATAAATTATGTATGTAATTGTCATAGTGGAATTTGCATACCATGTTGTTTTCCATTTACTTTTGTGCTTATTTTGAAGAAATGTCTTGATACATGTATGTAGTGAGGTAATGTGTAGAGTCAAGTTCATCCCTCTAGCCTTTTATCCATTTGCATACATGCATATCCCTATACACTTAGCCCTATCCTCTCATATTCAAACATAATATATTTCTTTATTTGCTCATTTTTCACATTTACCTTGATGTATATATGCCCACATTTATCCACTAGCCTCCTAGATTTGAATATTAACCCTATTCTTGACACTTCTTCATTTGCAAGGGTGATCCCAAGGTCACAAATCTATTCCCTTTCATTTCAAATCTTAAAATTCAAACTTCTAGCTAGTTTTCTCCATTCACCCTTCTCCTTTGAGTTAAATAAACCCTCGTTGGCATAATTTTCTAACATATGCTAGTGTTAACAAAATAATATGTATTTATTTTAATCATCAAAATATTCATTTATCTTAGATTACTGAAGTAATTAGTAATGAGACATTTGATTTGGTATAATAAAATTGAGTAACAAATTTACATGCCTAGAGTGCTTGTCTACTATTTTCGTCTTGTCCAATTAGTGGAGGTTGATCTAGGAGAAAACTTCTCATTGTGACAAAGTAACAAGCCCAATGCTATCTCTAAATACCACCAAGTTCCTAGATATTCAAGAATAGCTCAAAGACAAACATTTGTAAGATGAAATAATACGTCAAAACATCACTAACTAAATATCTAAATTGTGTCTTTTTTAAAACTTATTAACTTGTCCTTTGACAAAACACAAATCTTCATATAGTTTTAGGCACTTTTTTGACATTAAGAAATCATTTTCTAACTATGCAATGTCATCATGAAATCTTCTTTATTCGGTGTTCAATTTTTGTCATTTAGCTAAGTATCCAAGCTTATCTTAGATTATTTATTTTCATAAAATAAATTGCACATTAATCTAAATTTCAATCCCCCCATTAAATATTAATTAATGTACTTATTTTTTATTACATCAGAAATAGGTTTTGAAGGGACTTGAAACCCTTTTTACAAAAAATAATAAAGATAAGAAACAAAAAGGAACCCTTACAATAGAAAGTTGCCTAAAAGAAGAGAGACATAACACTAACAACAACCAGACAACCAAAAACCTAGAAAAGAGCTAGAAAAATACACCAAAATGGGAACATAACAAGAAACCTTAGGAAAGGTTTGTTAGGGCCTTCATAGCTTAAGCCTCTAACTAAGTCATATTGAGGGTGATTTTATTTAGATTGAGGATGTCCTGAGGTGCCTTTTTTTCCTTCCTTTTTAGATGTCCTCTAGTTGTCTTTCTTAGATCAGTATCCTCTTCCTTACCTTTTTCTCTATCAACCTCCAAATCAATCACCAATCTGTCTTGGTGGATATTCTCCAATTTGTTCACCATCTACTGTTGAGACTCTTAGTCATGCTCTTAATAACTTTATGACTCAAGGTAACAAGGGCGAGGGGGTTATCATTGATGTTCTTGAGCTTCCCTTATAATTCCTTAAATCTCCCTTCAAAATCCTTCCTCACAGCTTTTATTGTATCATCCATTTTGTTTAGACACTCAACCAAGGACTTCTTCTTAGCTTCATTCCATAAAGCATCATTGCTACTACCTTGTTTATTTCCTTTATCCACTTCATTGAGAGAATTTTCATCAATTCTATCATCAGAGTAAAATTTGTCATGCTCAATTTTGTATTTAAGTTCTTTGTACACATGATCCCTATTCATTGTAAAATTATAATTTGTGAAACGTTGATCCATTCTTGGAATAATAATAATTGGTAAATGATCTATTGTATGTGGAATTTTTTTTGAAACATGCTCTACATTCTGTGGAAAACTTATTTTTTGTCCTTTGTATTTGTATTGTCCACCTATTGTATGTGTAACTTGTAGTATTGGTTTAACACATGTAATCAACATTTCTTCTACTTGAGTTAGTTTTTGCAAGCTCCTCTAGTTGTTGTCTAGGATCCATATTACTCAAATTTGAATTTCTATTGTTTCCTCTGTCTTGTATATACCTATTACATATAGGTCCTTCTGAGTTCTGATTCACTTTAAGCCCAAGATAATACTCTTGACAAATGTAACACGTATTTGGAATTCTAAATTTATCTAACTGATGTCTAATTGCATTTGAAATTTTTGGAAATCAGCCTACATCATTCCATTTGTATCTTGTCTATCTTGTGCCTCAATTGTACCTTAATTAGTCTCAAACCGCCTTTTTTATTGAGATGTCTTTGGTACTCGGTCTATTGACCTTGAAATTTCATTTTCAAGATTCAAATAAATATTTTGATTAGATGGTTGATTGTACATCCTAGTTGAATGAGGTTCAATATTTTTCCTTTATTCTCTTTCAAAATGAGAGATTTGTTCATATGATTTTTTACAATTATTTGTAATCATCTTAGCTTCCTCCCTATTTTGAAATTCTAATTCTTGCACTGTTACTTTTTCCCTATGTCTACCATATCTTTTTCTTTCAGCTTATCAGTTTGTTCTTCTCTCTTCATCTCTTTGATCATTTGTCATTTGTTCATGTCGACATCTTCTATATTCTCTTTTTCATGCTCTTTGATATTTCCTTTTCTCCTCTTCTAATTAAAAATTCTTTTTTTGAGGAACCATAGCTACAAAATAAATTATACCTTTAAATCATATTAGAGCATTGGTGTAGAGCATAATCTCAAAGTTGAGAGTTTTTGGTGAAAGAAAGATATGGTTAAATCTCCAATCTTTGAATCTCTTAGCTATACTTTAGAAGTGGGTGCTTTCTTATTTCTAAAAATATCTTCTAGCATATCTAACATGACAAATAACCAATCAAATTATTTGTATACAAATTTCACATGTTTCAAGTGCAAGATAGATTTCATTTTCTACATTAAAAATAAAGATGGTATCACTGCCTCTTCCCCCAAATCTGCCTCTAGAGTTTGATCTTGTTCCCCTAAAGGAACCTCTAGAACTTCTCTCTCCTTGGTTATGTTCATGATTTTATTCTCCAAACTCTTTGGGACCTTGTCCTCTTCCACTAAACATACCCCTTCCTCTATTTCCAAAGTCTCTTTGTCCTCTCCCTCTACCACATTGTTCTTGTTTCCTCTTGAGCTTCTCCTCAACCTTCAATGCTAATTGGTAGCATTTTTGTATTGTGGTAGGACTAATCAAACTGAGTTCATCTTGTATTGTAACTCTCAACCCTTGCATGTACCTTGCAAGCTTCACACATTCAGGCTCTGCCAACTTGGATTTCATGACAAGCCTTTGGAACTCTTCAATGTAACTTGAGACATATAGTTCCTTCTACCTCAAACTCATCCTCCTCTTATGAAGTTGAACTTCATAATCTTCAGGGACACATGCCTCTCTAAGTGAGGCTACCATCTTCTTCCAATTGATTGTTGGTCTCTTACCACCCTTCACCCTTTCACCTTGAGTGAAATTCCACCATGTGAGTGTTGATCCTTTCAATTTTGACTTTGTAATCTTCACCCTATAATTCTTAGGGATATATTCATAGTCAAAGAAACTTGTGAGAGCATCAACCCAATCCATCACTACATCAAGGTCCATCTTTCCACTATACATGGGAAAATCTTGTTTGACAACCATTATTCTTCTTTCCTTGGACTTCAAGGTCTTCAAGAGTAGTCTTTGATCTGTAGGAACTTATTCTTCCTTCACAAGGGGTTCTTCCTCACTCCCTTCCTCATATTTATCAGAGTCTCCACCAATATTTCTCCCCATCTTCTTTGAAAGTATTTTCATTTCCTCGGCCATTCTTTCCATTTGTGCCTCATGTTTCACTCTTTGCTCCCTCACAAACTTTACAAGTTCTACATTTGTCATCCTTGATGGCATATCACCATCATCATCTACACCAAACATGGTTCACAATCTTTCTTCTAAGGATCTTTCTTTCTTTGATATGACTTGATGCAGAGCTCCTCGCCCTTTAAGAAACTTGGACCAAAAGAGTATCAGCTTCATGTCAAAGATGGAGAATCCATGTTAGACACAACTACTATAAGCTATCCAGTCCATACATCAAAATCAATTGTCTTCTTTTGACACGTAGCAATCCATTTTTTACATTGGCTAACACATTTAATTCATTTGCACATTACAGTTATAGATTACCACACTCACACTTATGCAATAGTACAAAAAATACTTGCATCTACACAAACAACACTCCTACTCCTTAAGAATGTTCTCTGTAATGGGCCAAGAGGAACACTGCTCATAAAAAGAACACCATCCACATTCATTGGAAATCTCAATGATGAGTATGCAAGGACTGCTCTACAAAATATTGTCTCCTCCAATCTCCAGGTAAGGAACGAGACTTTAATGTATTTGAAACATGGCCACAATTACATTGCATGTAACTAAATAACAGTCTTGAATCCATACTTAAATCTTCATTTCAATTGCATGTGATTGGCACTCTAAAACTAAAAAATGCTTACCTCAGACCATACCAACTCCTTTGCACCTTATGTCACCAACCAACATCAATAGTGTTACCATCAACCGCCAACAATGGCCACTGCATTCGATGTTAAAAAAGAACAACCTTTTCTTACGAACCCTTTTTTCATTGCATAATACAGACTGAAGATGACATCGTGGATTGCACCATGCATTGACAACTCCTTGAGAAACACTTCCCCTGGCTTAAAGAAATACCATTTGAAGACTACAAAACAAACTTGTCTGAAGTTGTTTGCCAGATGCCAACATTTGAAATTGAAGGCACCTTTACAATTTCAATGAACAACAACATCCTTTCCATTCCAACACAATACAACAACGTAAGATCCAAATACCTTCTGATTCATATTTCATACAATTTAAAAAAACTATGATTTTAGAACATTGTTTTGCAGCTTTTAGCCCTTAATATACTTGTTTTACGTAAAATGTAGGTACATTAAGCCTCTCAGAATTCACTACAAGTTTTTCTCTTCACATATTACTGTTTTATTTTCAGAATACGCAAAACATTGTGCAAAGAAAATAGATTTAGTTTTTGGACATCTACAGTTGAATTTTTGAAACAAAAAAAAGACGCTATGTTGTAACAAATAAAGTCGTGCTAAGAAAATAGATTTTGCTTTTCGACTTCTACCGTTGAATATTTTTGAAACCAAAAAATGATACTATGTTGTAACAAATACAATCGCAATGTTCATTTTTTTTTGGCAATGAACACTTTAAATTACTAACATACACAATATTCTTTAATAATGCTTTGTATATCTTGTCATTTCTAGCAATAAATCATAGAATGCTGCAAAGACTCTACTTCTTATAACATGAAATTTTGCATATGGTTTATGCAATATAACATAAACTTCAATTTCAGACTTCAAAAATTTATTTGGATTCTTTGTTCTCAAATAGTTTTGTTACCACTAATGTGCAACCAGCTCATATAGCATGTATGACTTGCAACTAGAAATGCTCAACTTAAATCTCACCCTTTACTTGATCTGTAGATGTTCTAAATTGGAAATCATCATATGTATATTTACTAACTTTGAAACATTAAAATATACTTGGACAGTAGTGTTGTCACTAGGGATTGCACCCGTGATGGCCAAGTATGAAACCTAGCAATCCCGTGAAACATGGGAATACTCTCAGGATGTGGGACTGCGTCACTGAGAATAGACCTTCGGATTAAGGGCCGGCTTCCCCATTTGTATCACCTGAACTGAACTAAACTTGAAGGGAAAGAGAGAGGGATTTCATGAAATTGAAATGACTAAAATCTAACTTAGGTGATTCACCAAACTGGATAGATCCACAAACTGAAAACAAACTCACAATGTAATCCAGCATCCAACATAAACACCACAACTCTTCCAAATCTAATTTTTTCCCCTAGAAAATAATTAGGCGCGGATTGTAAATGAGAAGGAAAGATAGATTCCACAACTCAAACACATATATATGCACACAAATTTGAAACCTTAAGGAAAAACAGTGCTTGCAAACATCAAAGTGAACATAATATCAAGTGAAGGATCAGATTTTAATCACAACACATGACATTGAGCCCATCAAATCAACTCACAAAGCTGTAGAAAAGAAGGACAATTTTCTATTAACTGGAATAAAAGGAGTCAAAATATCAAATTGCTTCTCCAAGAGCTACAACATTCACCTCGTGAAAATGAGGGAAGGAAGAACTAGCTGTCAATCACCAAAGGTGAGAGGCATATATAGAAAATCTGTAGAATCTGCAATAAAGTCCACTATCTCTCCAAGAATAGAAAATCTCTACCACTAGGACCATGATCATGCCACTCTGAAATTCAGATGCCCAATTCTCAAGAATCTAGGGGGGTGGAAAAAGTGGGGTCCCTAAAAATAGATGGTCAAAAGAAGACTATCCCACCACTAAGTCATGCAAAATAAATGATATTCTGACAAGGCTTATAGAATGCCACATGTCAAATATCTTACAATGAGGCTCTTGCATTGACTTATAACATTAAAAATATTCCCCCTCACTATGCCTAAATGGATGGATCCTAAATACATTAACAAATAGTTCTCAACCCTAAATAAAAGGAGAAAACATATTTGAAATGTTTACAATATTTATATATCCACCTAACACATGAATATTCAGAAAAATAATAGTCCCCCCATACCAATATATATGGTTTTTATATATATGTTTTAAAAAATGTCTCAACCCTACATGAAAAGGGGAAACAAACTTAAAAAACATTTACATTTTAGCAATAAAAGAAAACACACAATGGAACTCAACCCTAGAAAATGAGAAATGAAATAATCAAACATTTGAAACCCTTTCTCAAAGCGATGCCACTGGCATTCCACCTTCCTCGCTTGGCATTTGGCAAGTTGCCATTCTTCACTGGTAGTTCACTCTAGCTTGGAAAAGAAACATCTATCTTCACATCATCATGAAAGGTAGGCACTCTCATTCATCATTCATCGCATTTTGATAGTACTGGATCTCGAGCTTTGTCTGCATTTGCTTTGAATTTGTATCTCTATCGAGGGCATCATCATTGAATTTGATTATTGTATTGAAATTGTATCTTGTAGGCATTGTAACCTTTGCAACATTATTTTACTTCTTTGCTCATTGTTCTGAATATATCTATCACTATTGTTTCTATTCATTACATAGCCCGATAACACTAGGGCATCACATGTATTTCATTGTTGATTCGATCTCTGACTGGCTCTAGGGCATCATGTTATGCTGTTTGTTAATGCTTGTAGTTGTGGGTGATTCACGGGCCTGAGATTACATGCTCAGCATTAGGGCATGGTTAGAACGTTTTGGTTTCTTGGAACATGGCATATGCTTTTGCACACTGATTCTCCCGAGCACACCATGTGTATTTGCATCGTAGCTTCCCCACTTCTTTGTAGCATCACCATTCATATATATTGATTATTGTTTATTGTATTGGGGTTTGGTGTTGCTCAATCACATAGCCCGAGCCATTGAAACTAGGGCATTGTTGTGTATCACGAACCATGCTTGGGCATAGGCGCTGAGTATACTCACTTCATTGCATTACTGTCATAAAATGTTCTCAGCATTGGTTAACATTGCCTTTGTGTTGTACACCACTATTCAATTTTTTGAGGATGTTAGGCACTTGGTTGTTTAACGGGAAGAAATGAGGGCACCGTGCTGTCATTGTTATTATTGTTGTTGGCTTAATGCAGGCCCGAGAGCAATGTAGAAATGTGAGGGCATAGTTAATGTATGTTGATGCACACTTTTCTCTTCATATATCTCCTGTTGGAAAGGCCTGAGAATGTACAGGCACTAGAAAATTATTGTTTCATTGTGTATAGGTATCCATGGCATTGTATTACTGTTATTAACCAGCCCGAGAACATAACAATGTTGCTTGCATGTATTTCTTTCTCTATTTTTAAAGCACTGGCCTGAGAAATAGATTGTGATTTGATGTTTCATTGCTATACATGCATCTAAACATGGTTTGAGAGCATTCCCACAAGCATATTTACTGGTTACTATCATATCCTCATTACTATTGGCACACTCATTGCAGCACTGCTATTATTTATTATGCCTTGTTGTTGTATTGTTGATCACCATGAGAGCCTGTAGAATTGACCATGATCCGTTACTAGCTTTGATTCACTTTCATGTGATTGTGGATTCTTATCATCATGCCATGATGTCTAGAACTTTTGCCTTTTCAATTGGCATATATATAGATTTATCACATTCATATTACAACACTTAAAGTTTTAAATACAGATTGAAATGCCATTACTTTTGCATTGAGATTTAACTTGAAACACCATGTGTTATACTTTCTTTGAACATGTGGATCTTTATGTACCTTTATCCTACCAATGATGAATGCCATGTGAACACCTATGCAACAGAGTGCCCTATCTGATTCATAGATTTGTGTACTCTGCCATTAGCTCTATTCAACACTTGATGCCATGTTGTCCTTTGTGATGCCAATGCTCTGTTCTGTTCTTTAACCATGCCATCTTAAAATGTTGTGATGAATGCCTCCTGGATCTGGTTCATGCCCTGTTTCACCATGCTCCATTTGATTTGGCTTATGTCTCATTGATACTGCCATCCACTGAATGCCTCCTATATGATTAGTGCCTCTCCTTGAAATGGTCAGGGTTGCCATAAACTCTGTGGGAATAGAGCTTTTGAAAACTCTCACCGGTTCAGTGTAGGGTACGAGGAGACTCAATACTGATCATGGGTGTTCTTGGCCTATGATGTGGTCTCTCTCCAGGAGATTTGAGATCCTCCCAATAGAGCCCACATCACAGGGCATCATCATTCATCTGGATCCTGGTATTCTACTATTTGTTATGAATCAACTTCTTCTATCTCTGCACATGGAACAAACATATTAGTGAAAACAGTGGTATTTCTTTTATTTCTAGAGCCTCCTTGATGCACCTGTCCTGAGCACAGCCCATGCCAGAGGTGCATGACTGAGTGCACGTATGCATGTTTGTAGATTTTGTGGCACCATTCATTGCTTAGATCCATTGGATCTAACCCTTTCTTCTTTTCTCTCTCTGCAGGTTCAGGATCACCGGAGCACACCAGGCACACAGAAGATCAACTCACCACCAGGAAATGTCTGGCACCCCTGCATCTAGCTCCATTAATTTATGTATACTTGCACTCATTTATGCAATTCTTGCATTTGCTATGCTCACAGCATGTGTGAGCTCATATGAATGTTTTCTTTTCAATTCTCTCTTTTCTGTACAGCATATTCAGGATATGACACGTAATCTCAGATGCAATTATTTATCTTTCCTTTTTATGTACTTTGCAATGGAAATGAACACAAATCTTAATCCAGATCACATAATAATGCAAACTAGGGGATATAGCTCATCTAGTAATTAGGTTTCCCAAAATGTGCAAAAATATGGCAACAAGTAGTGGGAAAATTAAATTGATAATTATATTCTTGTCCTCTTGCTCTCTGTAGGATTTATTTGTGCTGCTTAGATTGGGCACTACCAACAACAATAATAAGATATTTTCATCTGTCTCTCTATTTTGTACCTGTATTAGTGAGCAAAAACCTATTGACCGCTATCATAATAACTTAGTGTTGGAAATATACACTAATACATTTGGGGTGACATTGCGACGGCCATTTGCGACGGCAGGCAAATGTCATGTGGTTTTGCTCTTTTTTTTTCAAATATAGCCCGACACCGTCGCAATTTGCGACGACAATACATTTGTAACTGTCGCAATTGCGACGTTGTCGGGATATAAGCGCAAAATTTAAAAGGAACGTTGTCATGTGTGTTTTGAACAGCGCCGTAACCCTCCGCGAAATCACATCATGATATAACGGCAAACAAAATAAGAATGTTGTCATTTGTGTTTTCAACAGCGCCGTAACCCTCCGCGAAATCACATCGGGATATAAGGGCAAAAAAAACAAGAACGTTGTCATTTGTGTTTTCAACAGCGCCGAGAGAGATTCCCTCCACGAAATCACAGCTACAATTTCTGAGTACGTTGGGTTTATTTTTCTTTTGTCATTATTATGTAATCTGTTATTCAGCTGTTAGAGAGCTAAAATACCCAGAAATGAGGACATATCTATGTTGAATTTATTGTTAGCGGCTTTGGTTATTTAGAAGTTTAATTTTATTTGTTCATCTTTCAAGCACAAACGTTTTGTGGACCGTAACGTCTTCATTGTTTCGGGTATGCAGTGAAACAGCCCTAACTTGCAATTGCGATGTTGTTGGGATATAAGGGCAAAAAAAAAAAGGAACGTTGTCATTTGTGTTTTCAACAGCACCGTAACCCTCCGCGAAATCACATCGGGATATAAGGGCAAAAAAAACAAGAACGTTGTCATTTGTGTTTTCAACAGCGCCGAGAGAGATTCCCTCCGCGAAATCACAGCTACAATTTTTGAGTACGTTGGGTTTATTTTTCTTTTGTCATTATTATGTAATCTGGTATTCAGCTGTTAGAGAGCTAAAATACCCAGAAATGAGGACATATCTGTGTTGAATTTATTGTTAGCGGCTTTGGTTATTTAGAAGTTTAATTTTATTTGTTCATCTTTCAAGCACAAACGTTTTTTGGACTGTAATGTCTTCATTGTTTCGGGTATGCAATGAAACAGCCCTAACTTGCGACTACCTTCACGGTACTTGTGTACATTATCATGTTGTCTTTACAGTGACTGTCCTCATTCAAGTGGCAATTACACAAGGGACAGTCACTGTGAGATGTCCTCATTTGTGACAAGGACAGTCACACTTAGGACATCTCATAGTGATATTCCCTTGTGTAATTTCCACTTGAATGTATTGCTATTGAACCACATTAATGCTTTTCTTCTTCAACAAATGAGGAAAGTCACTGTAAAGACAACATGATAATGTACACAATTACCAAAAAATGATCTTGTTAATTGATGTAACACTTTGTCTTGCTCACTCCCTATCCTTCACTAGGGTCTCTTTAGGCCAATGTTTTGACTTGATAGGGTACTTAACTATCCCTACACTCTTTAGGTATCTCTACCCAAGATCCCACTCCTTCAACTAGTGCACACCAACAAGAAATACAACGAACTCTGCTCAATACCAATCTAGCTACTAGGACACTCCTAGTCTTGTCTTCACAAATTGAAACACATTCAACTAGAACTTTACTCCATGGAGAGGTTGGCCACTAGGACCTCTATTGGTTTCAATATTACTCCTTCACCTATACTTTTCATCAGTACTTCAATCCGGTTCATCAAACCATGCATGCCAATTGCACCCAAAAATAGGCTGCTAGCAATTAGGCCTTTGTCAAGCCTTTTTGTTTATATTAAGCCACCTAAAGGGCTTAGGATTCAGATGCCCTTTATTGAGAACTCCAAGATATCTAAGGTCTTCTCCTCCTAGATTTTTTGTACACCAACTGCTACAGCCATGCCTGAAAACAAGTATTTTGACACAACTTGGACAGTCTGACTAAGAGTTTGTTTTCTTAGCAGCCAAAGAAACTCACCCAATCTTCTAATTTGACTTGGGGCTTCTTTAGATGTGTGTCTACCTCTCCATGAGATTTTAGTTGAAGCAACCAATGCATTCAACTTGTTGTAATCTTCTTGTAATGATTTGTCATCCCTAACTGTGCTCAACTGACTCACCTAGGACATCATTGCAAACATAGAAAATGAGCTTCCCAGGGCCCCTCCTTCCAAACATATAGTACATGGAGTCTCCTCACCCATTCCAAGAGCCCGTACAAAATTGACAATGGAATGATGAGCTAAGACTCCATTTGTTCAACCTGCCTGGTTCAAACCAATGATAGGGTACTTAACAAAAGAATTAACAAACTAGTTGGAATGCTTCAAAACTCAAAAAAAACACAACACAGAATAAAAAAACAACTTGTACTAACTTTTCCAATAGACACTGCGAGCTATCTAATCCATTAATCAACTGAAAACAAAGAAACAAAAAAACTCAAGAATTCACTAAAACCGTGTTACTCTACAAATCTTCTTAATTCCAAATGTTTTTCCCCCCAACCTTTTGCACAGATCGATGGAGGCCTCTTATAGTTGATCTGATGCCTAATTCAATGGTTTCATATAGTTACATAACCATCTTACTCGAAAATGCTCCCTTGCACAAATGTTGTCAATGTTGTGAATGACAACATTGACAACTTGTTACAACCTTTGGGATTTTGGTTCAAAACTTATTGTTCAAACACCATAAGACCCTAACCATGACTTAGTTAGGCTATTTAGACCTCACATAGGCCACTTCTACACTTCTTTGCCCAATTTGACCCCTAAATGCTTCATTCCCACTTTTGCCACAATATTGGTAACTTGGGTACAAATTGGCACTTGCCTTCACAAAGGTCACACATGAGGACATCTCACAGTGATCGATTGTCCCTTGTGTAATTGCCACTTGAATGTATTGCTATTGAACCACATTAATGCTTTTCTTCTTCAACAAATGAGGACAGTCACTCTAAAGACAACATGATAATGTACACTCACTGTAAGGACAGTCACAAATGAGGACATCTCACAGTGACTGTCCCTTGTGTAATTGCCGCTTGAATGTATTGCTATTGAACCACATTAATGCTTTTCTTCTTCAACAAATGAGGACAGTCACTCTAAAGACAACATGATAATGTACACTCACTGTAAGGACAGTCACAAATGAGGACATCTCACAGTGACTGTCCCTTGTGTAATTTCCGCTTGAATTACATAAGGGACAGTCATTGTGAGATGTCCTCATTTGTGACAAGGATAGTCACACATGAGGACATCTCACAGTGATTGTCCCTTGTGTAATTGTCACTTGAATGTATTGCTATTGAACCACATTAATGCTTTTCTTCTTCAACAAATGAGGACAGTCACTCTAAAGACAACATGATAATGTACACTCACTGTAAGGACAGTCACAAATGAGGACATGTCACAGTGACTGTCCCTTGTGTAATTGCCGCTTGAATTACACAAGGGACAGTCATTGTGAGATGTCCTCATTTGTGACAAGGACAGTCACACATGAGGACATCTCACCGTGATTGTCTGTAATGTCCCCTTTTTGGCTAACTTGGAAAACAGGAACAATTACTCCACTTCTCAGACTTACTCTATCAGATACTTACAATTAAACTAAGTAATGGAGGTTACTTAAGATATCAACCGCTATTTCAGATTCAATCACAATATGTGTGCAAGATGATATTGATACCAATATGTTTAATAGCACTGTCGGATATAATGATATGAAATATGCTATGAATATGATGTTTCCTATCACTTATAGTGATAGTATAATGATGGTATGTCTGATATAAACAATATCGATATACAATCAATAAGTATTGCTTACAGCAATGTATTTGCTGTGTCTGATATGATGATGTAATTATGCAAATGTGTAATATCGCTATGAGTGATATGTTGCTATTTCAGATTCTAAATTATATGCTTGCAACTTCAAATATTGATGCTGTTTCTGACTATCCTTTCTATCTGTGCAATCATGGTGTTGTCTCTGATCTGCAATGATAAACTTGAAACCAAACTGCCAAAGGCAGATGCTCTATTGAGTATATCCAAATATGGATAAGTAAATAAAGTTCTAATGATGCCTTGAGTGACTGACGAGAATGCATTCTTATATTGTCTTTAACAAATGAAGAGATGCTATGAATTAGACGTGTCTTGTTTCTTCCTCCATGTCCCTTTGTTAAGCACACCTTTCCATAATCCGACAGTTCACATAATATTATTTCATTATTTTCTGATCATAGATAACTCCCAGATTGACTCAATATCAAATCTTTTTATGAAGGTAATCTTCCCTAATTGGTAGTGCAACCAGTAGTTAACATCCATTGTGTTTGTATTAGTTTGGTCTAACTATCATTAGTATTTAGTCAATCGATATTAACTCTTGCCTTATCCCATATTGTTATGATGATATCCAATCTTTCTACTCTGATATAAGTCGATATCATTTTCTGATAATTGTCCATTTATTGGTTGATTGCTGGTAATGGAGTTTGATCTTCAAATTGACTTCCATTCCTGTTAATACTTAAGGATACATTGTACTTATTATCCATGACTGATGCCTCATTCATCAATAGCTTGTGATATAATCACTGATGCTTTTGTGTTTCTACAAGATGTGGTTTATCTCAGACAATCGATAATCTTTCAATCCTTTAGTCGATATCCTCCTATGTGGTGTCTATTGATATAGATAGTAGAATTCAATCTAGTTTATGTTATTGTCATGATAACATAGGAAGTGATGGTGCATATTTGCTAGCAGGTCTTCATGTTTGATATTGCTTTATCGGATATGTCATTGTCTAAACTTGTGCAATTAATGATTATTTATAATATATGAATGGTTATCCTTCTTGCTTATCAATACATCTTCTGAAACCCATAGCGACCTATCCCTTATTCATATCATGTTGATCTTGACTTCATAGTATTTGGTTCATTAATCATCCTCTCATGGTATCGATGTGTAATGACTAGTGATTGTTGTATCACTTCTTCGTTCCTCATCGTGATAGATAATGCAGATGTTTAATGTAGATGTATATCGATTACAGATATTCGATATTGCTTTAAACGTTATTATTATTATTATTATATTTATTAATGTTATTGTTATTATTAAATATTATAATTAATGATGTTAGTAATATTAATAATATTATAATAAATATTATTATAGTGATAACATATTGTTTTATATTGAGAGGTTTATTAATATTATTTATATATTAAAATTATTATATCAATAATTGATTTAATATTATTACTTAATATATTATTATAATATAATATATATAATTTATTAATAATTATTTATTATTAATTTATATTATAATTATAATCATAATTATATTATTTATTAATATTTTAATATTATTTAATTAACATATTACTTATTATGCTAACTATATATTATTATTATCTTTTGATAATAATTATATATTATTGTTATATACCGTTAATAATAGATTATTATATATCATCTAATCATTTTATTATTATACTAAGTTCAATATGTCACGGCTCATGACATTGTCCCTTGTGTAATTGCCACTTGAATGTATTGCTATTGAACCACATTAATGCTTTTCTTCTTCAACAAATGAGGACAGTCACTCTAAAGACAACATGATAATGTACACTCATTGTAAGGACAGTCACAAATGAGGACATCTCACAGTGACTGTCCCTTGTGTAATTGCCACTTGAATTACACAAGGGACAGTCATTGTGAGATGTCCTCATTTGTGACAAGGACAGTCACACATGAGGACATCTCACAGTGATTGTCCCTTGTGTAATTGCCACTTGAATGTATTGCTATTCAACCACATTAATGCTTTTCTTCTTCAACAAATGAGGACAGTCACTCTAAAGACACCATGATAATGTACACTCACTGTAAGGACAGTCACAAATGAGGACATCTCATAGTGACTGTCCCTTGTGTAATTGCCACTTGAATGTATTGCTATTCAGCCACATTAATGCTTTTCTTCTTCAACAAATGAGGATAGTCACTCTAAGGACAACATGATAATGTACACTCACTGTAAGTGTACATTATCATGTTGTATTACAAATGGACCTTATGTTGGTCGGGATATAAGTGCAAAAAAAAAAAGGAACGTTGTCATTTGTGTTTTCAACAGCGCCGAGAGAGATTCCCTCCGCGAAATCAAGCGGGTTATCATTTGTGTTTTGAACAAAGAGGGTTGTCATTTGTGTTTTGAACAGCACCGAGAGAGATTCCCTCCGCGAAATCAAGCGGGTTGTCATTTGTGTTTTCAACAGCGCCGAGAGAGATTCCCTCCGCAAAATCACAGCTACAATTTCTGAGTACGTTGGGTTTATTTTTCTTTTGTCATTATTATTTAATCTGGTATTCAGCTGTTAGAGAGCTAAAATACCCAGAAATGAGGACATATCTGTGTTGAATTTATTGTTAGCAGCTTTGGTTATTTAGAATGCTTCCCCACAATACTTAATTACACAAGGGACAGTCACTGTGAGATGTCCTCATTTGTGACAAGGACAGTCACACATGAGGACATCTCACAGTGACTGTCCCTTGTGTAATTGCCACTTGAATGTATTGCTATTCAGCCACATTTATGGGCCCGTTTGGACCACGACACACAGTAGCATCTACAGAGAAGAATATCCCAGGTGTAACAAGTTGTAAGAATATACCAACAGTTCTAAGAAGTTCCCTAGCACGTAGTAGCATCTACAGAGAAGAATATACAACATGAGGGCAGCCACTGTAAAGACAACATGATAATGTACACTCATTGTATGTGTACATTATCATGTTGTCTTTACAGTGACTGACCTCATTCAAGTGGCAATTACACAAGGGACAGTCACTGTGAGATGTCCTCATTTGTGACAAGGACAGTCACACATGAGGATATCTCACAGTGACTGTCCCTTGTGTAAGCCACTTGAATGTATTGCTATTCAACCACATTTATGGGCCCGTTTGGACCACGGCACACAGTAGCATCTACATAGAAGAATATCCCAGGTGTAACAAGTTGTAAGAATATACCAACAGTTCTAAGAAGTTCCCTAGCACATAGTAGCATCTTCTAATTGTCTATACCACTTCACAAGGTATTGTTTGCACACATTGTTTTTGGTTCTTTTGATGACCCTTGTTTTGAAATTGCTATTAGGCCTTGTAGCTTATATGTTTTGACTGCTGGAGAGCTTCTAAAGCTAAGCAAGAAGACCATTGCACGAGTTATAGCCGCGCGCTCAGGTTTGAAAATTGTATATTTTTTAATCTAATGTATATTTTAATCCTTTTGCCATGTCATGTAATATGTCTTGCCTTGTAGCTTATATGTTTTGAAATTGCTGTTAGGCCTTGTAGCTTATATGTTTTGATTGCTAGAGAGCTTCTAGAGCTAAGCAAGAAGGCCTTGTAGCTTATATGTTTTGTGTACTTTTGACAATTTTGCTTAGTCACTGAAAGTTGTAGACCGAAGTTTTCATAGCCCAATTTTTGCTTCCTGCGAAGAACGATCATGTCAGATAATATAAGTGAAGAACAAAATAGGGAGACAATCGCTAGATTGTGGTCTAACTTGAAAAGAAAAGGTGATGGAAAATGTTATTGTCCCTGCAAAATTTGTAAGGGCTTAAACCGTAGAAGATTGCTAATCAAAACAGTTAAGAGACATTGTAGGGAGAATGGTCACATTGAAGGGGGGCATGACTATCATCCACTGGTAAGTTGTTCATTATATCATTTTAACAATTTATATACATATGAAATCACTTGATGATGAGTTGAAGATCATGGTTTATTTATGTTAATCAATTTTATATAGGTTGATCTCCCCAGGGAAGTACATGATATGGAGGAACATGGGGGTGCGAATATCCAAGGTGAAGATAATGATCCCATGGAAGATGACGATCATGCGCCAGAAAACACAATTGAAGATGATGGTATAAATACATTGATCCATGACACATTTAGTCCAAGCGGATCTGATCATGATGATGATGATAGCCTTGATGTACCTCTACTTGAGAAGGCATACGAGCCCCTATACAAAGACTCCCAAACAACTCTTCTCTCTGTTGTATTATTGTTGTTGAACTTGAAGGTTATGAATGGTTTATCCAACATAACAATGTCACGTATGTTAAGGTATGTCATATATGTCTTTATAGTTAACAAAGGGTGAATAATGTACCACTAATATTGTTTATATTAACAACTTATATTTTTTGCTGTAGATTGATAGGCGAGTTTTTGTTACCACCATCAAATATTCTACCTCGCTCATATCGAGAATTATCTGCTATTATGAAAGATATTGGAATGGAGTATCAAGCAATACATGCTTGTCCCAATGATCATATTATATATTATAAAGAACATGAATTTGCAACACAATGCCCTGTATGTCATACGAGTAGATATCGAACAGATCGAATAACAAAAAAGGTGCCTCACAAGGTTCTTCGTTACATCCCCATTATTCCACGGATGCGACAATTATTCAGGTGTACTAGCTTGGCACAATTTATGGATTACCATGCACGCAATAGAAGTCGAGATGACATTATTCGAATCCCTGCGGATGGTTCGGCATTTATGCACATAGAGGAAAAGTGGCAACACTTCAAAGAAGAACCTCGTAATCTCAGGCTTTCATTGGCAGCGGATGGTGTCAATCCATTTGGAGAGATGAGATCTGTTTGCTCGGTGTGGCCTGTTTTTGTTATCAACAATAACATTCCTCCGTGGATGTCAATAAAGAGGGAGCACATTATGTTGGCAATGATTGTTCCAGGTATTTTATCATTTGATAGTTATTAATTTACATGTACTTACAAATCTTACAGTAAAATGGTCACAATAATTATGTAATGTTACTGTTCATTCAAGTAGGTAAATATCAAGTTAAAGATATGAATGTATATATTGAGCCTCTTATTGACGAGTTGGTGGAGTTATGGAACGGTGTCACTATGTATGACGTGTCTAGACCAATAGGACAAAGACAATTTCAATTCCATGCAATACTTGTATGGACAATACATGATGCCCCAGGGCTAACACATTTTTGTGGTATGTTATAGTGAATTCAAGTTGCGCATGATAATTCTAATTATAAAAATCAACATATTTAATAATCCAATTATATCATTATCTTGTAGGTCTTCAAACAAAGGGAAAATTTGCATGTCCAGTTTGTGGTCCAAAGATGAAATCTCGTCATTCAAAAAGTTTAGGAAAGCATGTGTTTGATGAGTACAGACACTTCCTCCACAGGAATCATAAGTATCGAAGTATGGAAAAACATCTTTTCAATGGGAAAGAAGAGACTACATCAAAGCCACGAAGAATGACACCTCGCCTATGGAAGTTGGAATATAATAGAATTAATCGTCGAGGTAATGTCGTTCCACTTAATGGTTTATGTTTGTAATTTATATATTTCTATTGTGATTTTTGTTTACTAATTATGTAATTGATGATCGTGAAGGTCGTCAAGGCACTACTGACAACCTTCCAAAGGGACTAAAAAGCTATCCCAGACAATTTAGTAGGTTGCCCTACTACGAGGACCTACAAATTGTGCATTTGTTTGATCTTATGCATGTTGGAAAGAATATAACAGAGACATTGTGGAAAATACTGGATGGAAGGCGTGACAAAGAAAAAATTGTCAAAATTTGTAATGACATTCATGAATCCAATCATGCACTGAAGAATTTCATTCACTCAAATAGCAATAGAGATCAGATTAATATAAGTGCCCTTCCTTGGTTATTAACGGAGCAGCAAAGTGATGCCATAAAAGAAGTCATACGAAAAATTCGATTTCCCACAGGATTTGCTGGGAACATAAGCAATCTCATATCAAAGAAAAGTGAATTTGGGCCAGGGCTCAAAACGCATGATTGGCATACTTTCATCAAGGTAAGTTATGTTCTTCTGTATTTACAATATATTCATAAACTACGTGTACTATTCATTATGTTATGTTAGAAAATAATGAAATGATTGGTTTATAATTACTGCAGTACGTGCTACCTCTATCTCTCCCAGAGCACTTCAACAATAACATCAAACAAGTGATATATGATCTTGGAAAATACATGAGGTAAGCAGTAATATCTGTTCAATTTGTTGTATATATTTATTATATTCGCGATTTGTTTTTCTTGCTATGTAATCTATTGTATATTATTTTGTAAAGTCTCGTATTTATATATTTTTTGTGACTTGAATCTCTTAATGTAGGTGGTTGTCATCTAAAGAAATCCATAAAGAAGATATAAACTATTGGAAGAGAAGAATTCCTCATTTATTGTGTGAAATGCAAAAGTGTCTACCTCCAACTTTTTTCAATGCACAAGAACACTACCTCATACACCAAGTTGAGGAGATTGAATTGTGTGGACCTGCACACACTAGGTCAATGTGGATGGTTGAGAGGCACTTGAAATCTTTGAAGGCTTTGGTTCGACAAAGAGCACATCTTGAGGGTTCTATGGTAGAGGGATACATGGTATACCAGACTATGGTGTACATTACTGAATATCTTCCTAAGTTTGCTTCAAATATCCATGTAGATCGCATTTGGGATCTCGACCCTTTTAAAAAATTCAAAGGGGAGTACTTGATGGGGAAAGGTAGATTGAGGAAAGTGACAGGTAATAAATTATAAGATGTTATTGTAATAAATTATTTCTTAATCTTCAAAATAAATCGGTTGTAAGTCGTCTATTTTTTTTTTGTACAGTTGCTCGAGAGTGGGATGCACTACATTTGTATATTGCAAACAATCTTGATTGGATGACGGTATGGATTGAACGATGTCAACATTCTGGTCACACATTAACATGGGAAGGTGTATCTTCATTGGTTAAAGAAGCTCATCGTAATGGAGATTCTAATGTTACGCAAAGGGAAATAGATTTAGCATATGGTTTAAGAGATTTCCAGGTACGTACAAAATTATTAATCACCCGTATGTTTATCAACTCACGATATAATAATTTTGACATGTTTCACATATTATTGCAGGTTAAACACCACAAGGGTATGTTCTGTAATGGTCAAAAATTTCGCGTCAAAGTGTTGGATGACACGAAGAAAACTTGTGATTCTGGAATAACTGCAGTCTTTCAAGTGACTAATATTTCATCTAGAAATGACTTAGATCCTCAAGAGTCTAAAAATCAATACTATGGCATTTTGGATGATATACTTGAGTGCGACTTTAGTTCCTTCAAATTAGTACTCTTCGTTGTCAAATGGTACAGGCTACGACTTAATCCAAATGATCCTAATAGAACTGTTATTGAACATGATAATGGATTTACAATGGTTAATACAAGGTCATTTGAGCCAGTTGGGGATGAGCCCTATGTTCTTCCAAGCCAATGTGAACAGGTATTTTACTCAGAGGTTTCACATAAACCGGGTTGGTCATTTGTTGTTAGACATGAACCGAGAGGAAGGCCGATAAAGTATAATGCGATGGAAGAAGAAGATACCGAAGAAGTAGAAGATGATGTAGATGATGATCACGATCGACAATTATTGGATGATGTTCCTGAGACAAATTTTCATGAAGAAGAAGAAGAAGATGATGCTGCTACTGATGATGATGATGAAGATGATGTTTATGTTGATGATGATGATGTTGATGATGACGACAACGACGACGACGACGACGACGATGATGATGACGACGATGACGAGGATGATGATGATGATGATGATGATGATGATGATGAGGATGATGATGATGAAATTTAAAGGTATGCCATCAATCCTTAATGTATTTAATATTCATTTCTTGATAGAAATATATTTGTCTTAAATGGTTACATAGTTTATTCATTATCTATTTAAAAGCTATAAGTGTTATAATGTGTACGTTTTAATGTTTTTAATTTTTATGTGATGCTTATGATGGATGTGATTATGATTATGATGTGATTATGCTCACGATAATTGAATTACATTTGCAGGAAATTGAACCCCTTTCAAGAGCATCCCGCACAGTCTCATGGATCGACAGGTATAAGTCAATACACCTTATAGAAAGTCTATTTAATACACTTATCAATAGTAAGATTGATGTCTTCTAAGATCTCTCCCATTTGCAGGTACCAGCAAATAGGTATTTGTCAGAAGTGTCTTCCTCGAGTGAGGGAAATATAGGAATAGAAGAGGAAAGTGAGACATGCAGTTTATCTAGAATAGGGAGATTAACTAGAGGTCAAAGGACTAGAAGGAAATTCAATAAACACATGAAATTTTTCCTTGCTCAAGGGGGGTCATGTTCTTATGATGATGAGACGAAAGGCGACATCGAGGTGCCCTTGAGGTACCAACATCTACAGAAACATTGGGTACCCAAGGAACTTCCTCCAATAAACATTGATTTTTGTGTTAATGAGAGGATATATCGCATAGCACCATCATCATTACATGGTTTGGGCCTATTTTCTATGGATGGCATAAAGGTGTCTTACAACAAAGTTTCTGAATTGATGGAGTATGTTGGACCATGTTACGATTACAAAAGTTGGATGCATATTGTTCAATATAAAAAAAGTATGCGTAGGTATGCACTCTCGGCAAATTATATACAACAGCAAGACAATAATCAAAGTAAAAGTGTGGCTATATACATTGATGGAAGGCCAAAAGCAACAGGGAATATTGCGGGTTTTATAAATAGTACACGACCTGGGTCAACTATAAAGCAACCCAATTGCATATTTGAGGCGCGCGAGGGAAATCGTGTATTCATCTGTGCGATAAAATCAATACGTGCAGGGGAAGAGCTGCTTATTGATTACAATTTGAACCGCATAGATACAAATGAGGCTACTATCATGGGGGTGGTACATACTATTAAACCAACTTCTAATCAATGACTCCAACATACCATTTAGTTATTAAATTTTTGGCTAACATTTTTATACTTGATCTTTGACACAGGGGCACAATATGGAGCAACCACCCGAAGGTGATGGTGACGATATTCCTAGCTCATCTACACATGAGCAGGTAAAATTCATTGTAATTGTGCAAACTAGATAGAAGCAAAATGTTATTTTTTTTAATGTTATTTTCTTCATTGTTTTGGAGTAATTTTGATAATACTAATACTATTGTTGTCACAGAGGGCCGGTGGTCGGAGAGAGGGAAAGCAACCTGCAGTCCCTCAGGAGTCCCCCCTTGTGGACCCTTTTTTTATTGATTTAGCAGAGACCGATGACCCGATCGGTTCCATTAAAAAGCTGCTAAAGAAAATTGGGAAAGAACTTCTACGTTTGGTATCCATACATCCTCAGACTCAGGAAATAAAAGACAGGGCAGCTGAGTTGTTGCGCACTTCTAAAAACTTTAAAGTAAGTATTAATGAAATTTTTAATTATTACAAGAGTTCAATAATGGTTTTTATGTTATGCTCTTTTATGACATTAATTAAAATATGGATGCATTGTCTTTACAGAGTTATTTGCGTCATTTTGAACCCCATTCCCATGATGAGGCCGGTATTGCAAGTGGTTCGGGTAGATCACATGTTCCATTCCCCACTTGTGTTTTCCACTGAATATATATAGGAATGATCATAATCATTGACAATACATGCTCGAACAATCTTTTTTTTTAATGCTCTAACAATCTTGTCCATGCTAGTCCACGCGTTCTATATTTATGCATGCTCTAACAATTTTATTCTTCAGCTCCTTTCCATGATGATATGACAACGCCGCCTCCATCCAGGACAGCCACAAATGTCTTGCCGACTGCCATGTCAACAACACACAGCCTAAATGCACCAACTGTTGCACCATCTACTAGTACACAAATCCCTCTTTTTCTCTCTTTTGTTATGTGTTTAAGTGTTATGTGTTTACGATGTAGATCCCTTGATTGTGTTTGTGCCATGGGTGCTCTGCACCAATTTATTTCCCTTGAAGTATTATTTCTTGGAGGCATTTGATAATGGTTTTCATTTTTTGCAATAGGAGATGCAACAAGTCCCGATGCAACATCATTTCCTGGATGTTCCCGTGTTCCTAGTACGGGAACGGTGAAGGATTGCGTATTGATCATCAGCGACGATGAAGGCGTTCCCTTAAAAGTATCCAAACTTCCAGGTACTTTAAAGTTATTATTATTCTATAGTGATATAATAGTAATTTAGTTTTTGATCACTCTTCATCGACTAATGATCCCATGATTATTTTGTAGGGAATGATATTTTTTGGCGAAAACTTGGTGACGAGTGTTTGCGGATATTCGGGCCCACCATACGTACATGGTGGAACATCATATCCTAACTAAAACCCCAAACCACTATTTTGATTTCATATCATTGCTAGAATAGTTTTCCTTTTCATCAATTTCTTGAACTATATTAAAGGTAGCTTCTCTTCATTTATGAGTCTAACATGTTTTTTTTTACTTAAAAGGTGGAATAACCAAGATAAAAAGTTGAAGGATGATCTTGTAGATAGTATGACCCAGCTTTTTGGACCTCGTGCATTCGAGAGAAACAAGCTCCTTGAAAGAGCTGGTTTATGTTTGAAGTATATTAGGGACCAGTACAGGAAATATTTAGAGGTTAACCCAAGGCACGAGCGTCCGCCCTGTGTTCTTGAGGCTGAGTGGCAGGGTTTGATTTTGGATGGAAAGTATAAAGCCGACATGAAAAAAGGAATTACGCCAGTAGAGAGTAGAGCAAGGTATGTGATACTTTTGAGAATGTAATTATGTACTAATTAACCTCTAAATTTTTCCTATATTGGTCTCTAACATATTTCAAACTTTTCATAGATTGCCTGACACATCAAAGGCAACAAAGGCAAGATTAGAAAAGCACGGGACACACAAGCTCGGCTCTGGTGGTTTTTCCAAACTTCAAGCACGAGTTGTAAGTATTAGTAAATGAAAACTTGTATCAATTTTTTTATATATTGCAAGGAAATTTTTTTTGATCAAACAATGCAAGTAAAATTCACCATACCAAGAAAAAATGTAGGGGTCAGAGTTCAATAGATGCCTCACAGAAGAGGACAAGAGAATTGGCTTCCAACAAGGCTATAGAGCCGTGGCTGAATGGCTACGAGCTGAAATCAGTGTGCAAGGTTCAAATAATGATGCATCTGAGCCACAGGTAAATAAGCTAAATGAAATTTATTTCAAATTGAATACTTTACCAATTAGTCTATTTGATGTTAAGTTCTAATATAAAGTGAGTATATCTGTTTTAAGAAAGCAATGATAACAATGTGTAGGATATTGGAATGCAGCCTGACAATCCTTCTACACAATCTATGCATAATGAAGGTTCGCATGATGTGCATCCTAGTGGTGGAGGTATACATTTGCTATTAAAATTTTTATATGTAATTACAATTGGTGTTTGGATTAATGTAACATTTTGTATAGCAACTGTAGAGGATCGAGGGGTCGGTGCTCATGAGCATGTTGAGGTTGAGTCTAGACAAAATGATGTGGCCAGATCAGGTAATTAAAGAGCGCCATAGTTATGTTCTTTAAAATAATTAAATACTTGTAACAATTATAATTAAATATTTTAAATTTAACTCTTTTATTTGTTATTGTAGAGGACCCCCCTTTGCAGCAGCATAGGAATTTGAGATCATCAAGAACAAAGAACAAAACAACTGATGAGGGGGGTATTGATGATAACACTGATGCTCCTCTTAGAGCTTACATAGAAAAAAAAATTAGAAAGACAAAAAAGAAATGATTGTCATCTAAATACCTTAATTGATAATGACTGAATTTTATGTCTCAATGAATTTAATTATGTGCTAATGAATGTTCATGAATTATGTGTTTATTTTCATATTGATGAATGTTGTGTGTTAACGAATCTAATGTGTTAATGAATGTTATCATGTGATATTGATTGAATGTTACATTTTATTAATAATTGAAAGAATGAATGAATGTTAGATGTTAACGGGGAATGTAGAGTGATGTTAGGGGGAGGGGGGTGGGGCCAAATGAGCTTCCACCTTCACGTGGTTGGCCCTGTTTAGTAGAGAATATTAAACTATATTCTCGAAACAAAGTGAAGCTCAATAAGATACTAAATGAGTCAAAATGGTTATCAAGGTCCTCTATCCATAAGATACTTGTAGTCAAAATGGTTATTAATAAGATACTTGTAGTCAAAATGGTTATCTAGGTCCTCTATCCATTCCATAAGTTCTTCACCATTCAAACTTCCTCCATAACAAGGAATGTGCTCTAGGTTAGTCATGAAGCCTAGCATGGACTCTCTGTCAAATAGAGCCACTATTTCAGAGCCTTTTTTGTGCATTTCCTTCAAGCACTGTACAGTGTATGGATGTGAAAGGGAGGGCAGACCAGTGTGGAAGTTAGAGTATTTATATCTTATGCTTTGAGAGTTTATTTGGTAGATTCAAGACACCTTATATCAAAGTTATTCCTTTTTCTTATCTGTTGTTCTGTCAAACCCTCATTTTTTGGGTTATTGCATTCAAATGGCCTTAACTTGCAAATAAACCATAGGATATCCTCTATTCTTTGTAAAATGCAAGTTAAGGGGGTTTATTTTCATATTTTAAAAGCTTTGGAACAGGATACTAAGCCAGAGAATTTCAAGAGCAAGCCCTAGGTCAAGAATCTCAATGTTCTTGACTAGGAGTTGATGGATTATGCAAGATCAGAGGGTAGCGGCAAGTAAAGGACCTCAAACCTTGTTGAATCTAGATCTTTAGAGCATGGTGGACATCTTCAAACTCTGATCTTGGTTTCATGCACCCATTTTCAATGCCTTGTTTTGGAACCCACACCCAAAGGCATGCATTAGGTCTGCGGACTCAATAAGGACATTGATATGCTCTGGAGTGGAGTCAAGGTCTGGGAGTTGGAGGATTGTTAGAACATCAAAAAGGGTACTCAAAAAACATATAAGTTCATAAGGTCCTTTGTCAAATTGAAGAGTTATTGCTGCAGAACAGGTTTTGGAGACCTACTAGAGTCACTAGGTCTATTTGGACCCGTTTGGACCACGACACACAGTAGCATCTACAGAGAAGAAGTTTGGTATGCAATGGTCTTGAAACCTCCTGAGAAATTCTTGGTATGCATTTGTGTGGTGCAAAAACTTCGTTGAAAGAGAAAAAGAAGAAAAGAATAGAAATGATTTTTTTTCTTTTTATGTCATATACTGTAACCAGCTACTTATAACTTGCAAAAATTATTATAACCATTTGAAATTGAAACTTAGTTTAATGTGAAACTGAGAACTGCTTTATTAGAGCTTTCTGTGATTTAGATTCAGACATCAAGAACATTGTTTGCCTAATATTGTGATTAATGTTTATTTATTAATATCTCATACTGACAAACAATTGATAATTGTAGGGAAAACGTCATTGGGGGTCTTTGAGGATCCACCAGAAGCCAAGGAGAAAATGTATTCAAATGCTAAAGATGGTGTAACAGTCCTTACAGCTGTTGAACCTTGCTGTGTACTTCATCTCCGATTCTCCAAGTTCAACAGTACTGTGGTATTCCTTTGGATACTTCTAATGGTAAATTTCAGACATCAAGTTCTTTTTGTATGAAACTACTACATTTGTAATCTGTAGTTTTAAACTTTTAGTTTATAAATGTTCATCAGCTTTAGTTCGTATGCTGCCATTTCAAGTATGATTAATGAAGTTACCTTTATCACAGGATGAAAGTGAGCAGTCAGCATACTGGTACGGAGCTGGCAGCATTGATACGGTGACTAGGGCATCGTTTAATGGTGGTATTGTGTTTTCCCGTATTTAGGGCATCGGCCTTTTGAAGCATTGCCTTCATCTTTCTTAAGTCTGAGTTTTAAGTTTGTTTATCTCTCTCGGCGCTGTTGAAAATACAAATGACAACGTTCTTGTTTGTTTTGCCCTTATATCCCGATGTGATTTCGCGGAGGGTTACGGCGCTGTTGAAAACACAAATGAAAACACAAATCCCTTGTGTAATTGCCACTTGAAGGAGGACAGTCACTGTAAAGACAACATGATAATGTACACTTACAGCCCGTGTACATTATCATTGTGTCTTTAGAGTGACTATCCTCATTTGTTGAAGAAGAAAAGCATTAATGTGGCTGAATAGCAATACATTCAAGTGGCAATCACACAAGGGACAGTCACTGTGAGATGTCCTCATTTGTGACTGTCCTTACAGTGAGTGTACATTATCATGTTGTCTTTAGAGTGACTGTCCTCATTTGTTGAAGAAGAAAAGCATTAATGTGGTTCAATAGCAATACATTCAAGTGGCAATTACACAAGGGACAATCGATCACTGTGAGATGTCCTCATGTGTGACTATCCTTGTCACAAATGACTATCCTTGTAAAGACAACATGATAATGTACACATACAATGAGTGTACATTATCATGTTGTCTTTACAGTGGCTGCCCTCATGTTGTATATTCTTCTCTGTAGATGCTACTATGTGCTAGGGAACTTCTTAGAACTGTTGGTATATTCTTACAACTTGTTACACCTGGGATATTCTTCTCTGTAGATGCTATTGTGTGCCGTGGTCCAAACAGGCCCATAAATGTGGTTGAATAGCAATACATTCAAGTGGCAATTACACAAGGGACAGTCACTGTGAGATGTCCTCATGTGTGACTGTCCTTGTCACAAATGAGGACATCTCACAGTGATTGTCCCTTGTGTAATTGCCACTTGAAGGAAAAAAGCATTAATGTGGTTCAATAGCAATGTATTCAAGCGGCAATTACACAAGGGATAATCACTCTGAGATTTCCTCATTTGTGACTATCCTTACAGTGAGTGTACATTATCATGTTGTCTTTACAGTGACTGTCCTCATTTGTTGAAGGAAAAAAGCATTAATGTGGTTCAATAGTGATGCAGAGTAGTCAGGGCTTTTAGAATATACAAATATACATCCTTAACTCTCATTCCACCAAGGAAGAAGGAATTCCAATGGTTGAAACGTGAGTTAAGGTCTTTACATCAGTCAAACCCTGAAAATGAGGGTTTGTAAACAATGCACAGAAAATTTGAAATAACTTAGATATAAAACAAAGAGAATCAATCAAACCAACTTCCAAAGCATCAGATGTCACTATTACAACTTCCAGGCAAATTTTATCATCCAACCACCATCCGTACAGTCGTACAGAGTTCGTTTTTCACCAGAAATGCACTAAAACAGGGTTATTTTTATTTTTTATGAAAGCAAAATGATTACAATACTGGTTCTCTGTCTGTCTTCGACCATTTGAAGCCTAAAATAGGCTCTCCAAACGTTGGTTCAACCATCTAGGTGGTTAGAACAGTTTATCCAACAAATGTCAACTTTGCTAAGCAACTTTTAAAGTTGCATTACAACTTTGCAAACAACTTTGCCGAGAAGGTTAAAAATGTGTTGTGAAACTTTAGGAACCTTATTAAAGTTATTTTGGACCTTCAAACTTCTTAACAACATCTAAAAGACACCTAATAAACACTTACTATGCTCATTTCATCCAAGGACTCAAAAGATGCCCAAGGTTTATAAGTCACCAAGGGGTCTTGTGTCCAACAAGTGGATGTTTATAAGGAGATAAGATCAATCCTTAATATTTATTACAAACCAAGAAAACATCTAAAACTCCTATTCTAATTTATTGTCATTCAAAAAGACTCTGATTTGTCATTCAAAAAGACTCTGATTTGTCAATCAAAAGGACCTTTCACCAGTCAATCCTTCAAAGCTCCAAGGTGAAAATCTTATGTTCCAATTGATAGGATTTGACTCCTTGGCTTCATGGCAACTTCCTTCAATCATGGTGTCTTTGGCTTGCATTAGGGATGCCCCTGCATCAAATAGCAATGCATTCAAGTGGCAATTACACAAGGGACAGTACATGCCCATTAAAGTTGGTGTTTTGTTATCCAGCATGACAATGGAGACAACATACTCTGTGTCAATTTTACTGATCAAATTTCCCTCCGCCAGGCAAAGCAACAATCTGGGTATGATAAGGTGAAATTTTGTAGTCCTTTTGGGTATGATAACAGTTCCAGTTTCCAATAAGATGGTTCATTTTTATAATCTAGCTTCAATTTCTCTTGTGAAAATCTTTTTTTCATTTTATGGGTGGTAAAATATAATTATTATGCTAGAGGTGTGTACTTATGGATGATAATGAAACAAAATGATAAGATTTAAGACTCTTGTTTTTTTTTTAAATAGCAATTTAAGTTTCCTTCTATTATAAATTACTGTTTTTCTATTTTTTAATGTATCTTTCCAAATCTTTTATATCAATTTTATTTATGAAATATAAATATATTAATAATGTTTTAGTGTTTTTAGGATTAGTTTATATCAATTCTATGTATCATCATTCGTCATTCAATTGTCAGTATTATTAATTTAGACTGTGCAATTGTAGAACTACTCGAATATGGGTTGGATGGATACTCAAGCAGGGGAACCCTCCTCAAATATCTCAAGCAGTGAACTTGGAAAAATGTGTCCTGAAGGAACCCTTTCTATTAGAGAGATAAAAGTACAAACAAGTAAAAGAAGCAGGCTCTGCAAATATGTTTTTGAGAAGAAAAATGATAGATTATTCGAGTATGGTTCATGAGGTATATCTAAAAAGACATTTTTTTTCTTATTATAATAAAAGAGGAAGTTGTGAATGTCAAAGTTGAGTGAAACAAAAATTATTTTCATCAAATTTTATTAGGCTTGCTTTTGGGAATAGTTTCTTACAATATTGCTATTAAGATTTTTATTGTGTAGTTTTTAGATTAGGTTTATAAAATTATATTTCATGAGTAGTGATTCATATTAATCAATTAACGATACTTTTGGAAGGTATTTTCAATGTGTCAAATTTTGATATTTTTACAAGAATTAGATTGTGTAATTTTTTTAATTAAAGTCATTGACTCATATTTCATAAATAATAGTTCTCATGAATCCATCTCTTATAAGATTGAATAGTCTATTTAGGAAGTATTTCTGATAGTATGTCAAATTATGATATTACTATTACCATTAGATTGCATGGCTTTGAAGTCAACCTCGTTGACCCATATTCTTCTCTGTAGATGCTACTATGTGCTAGGGAACTTCTTAGAACTGTTGGTATATTCTTACAACTTGTTACACCTGGGATATTCTTCTCTGTAGATGCTACTATGTGCCGCGGTCCAAACGGGCCCATAAATGTGGTTGAATAGCAATACATTCAAGTGGCAATTACACAAGGGACAGTCACTGTGAGATGTCCTCATGTGTGACTGTCCTTGTCACAAATGAGGACATCTCACAGTGACTGTCCCTTGTGTAATTTCCACTTGAATGAGGACAGTCACTGTAAAGACAACATGATAATGTACACTTACAGCCCGTGTACATTATCATGTTGTCTTTAGAGTGACTATCCTCATTTGTTGAAGAAGAAAAGCATTAATGTGGCTGAATAGCGATACATTCAAGTGGCAATCACACAAGGGACAGTCACTGTGAGATGTCCTCATTTGTGACTATCCTTACAGTGAGTGTACATTATCATGTTGTCTTTAGAGTGACTGTCCTCATTTGTTGAAGAAGAAAAGCATTAATGTGGTTCAATAGCAATACATTCAAGTGGCAATTACACAAGGGACAATCGATCACTGTGAGATGTCCTCATGTGTGACTATCCTTGTCACAAATGAGGACATCTCACAATGACTGTCCCTTCTGTAATTCAAGTGGCAATTACACAAGGGACAGTCACTGTGAGATGTCCTCATTTGTGACTGTCCTTACAATGAGTGTACATTATCATGTTGTCTTTAGAGTGACTGTCCTCATTTGTTGAAGAAGAAAAGCATTAATGTGGTTCAATAGCAATACATTCAAGTGGCAATTACACAAGGGACAATCGATCACTGTGAGATGTCCTCATGTGTGACTATCCTTGTCACAAATGAGGACATCTCACAATGACTGTCCCTTCTGTAATTGCCACTTGAATGAGGACAGTCACTGTAAAGACAACATGATAATGTACACATACAATGAGTGTACATTATCATGTTGTCTTTACAGTGGCTGCCCTCATGTTGTATATTCTTCTCTATAGATGCTACTATGTGCTAGGGAACTTCTTAGAACTGTTGGTATATTCTTACAACTTGTTACACCTGGGATATTCTTCTCTGTAGATGCTACTGTGTGTCATGGTCCAAACGGGCCCATAAATGTGGTTGAATAGCAATACATTCAAGTGGCAATTACACAAGGGACAGTCACTGTGAGATGTCCTCATGTGTGACTGTCCTTGTCACAAATGAGGACATCTCACAGTGACTGTCCCTTGTGTAATTAAGTATTGTGGGGAAGCATTCTAAATAACCAAAGCCGCTAACAATAAATTCAACACAGATATGTCCTCATTTCTGGGTATTTTAGCTCTCTAACAGCTGAATACCAGATTAAATAATAATGACAAAAGAAAAATAAACCCAACGTACTCAGAAATTGTAGCTGTGATTTTGCGGAGGGAATCTCTCTCGGCGCTGTTGAAAACACAAATGACAACCCACTTGATTTCGCGGAGGGAATCTCTCTCGGTGCTGTTCAAAACACAAATGACAACCCGCTTTGTTCAAAACACAAATGATAACCCGCTTGATTTCGCGGAGGGAATCTCTCTCGGCGCTGTTGAAAACACAAATGACAACGTTCCTTTTTTTTTTTGCACTTATATCCCGACCAACATAAGGTCCATTTGTAATACAACATGATAATGTACACTTACAGTGAGTGTACATTATCATGTTGTCCTTAGAGTGACTATCCTCATTTGTTGAAGAAGAAAAGCATTAATGTGGCTGAATAGCAATACATTCAAGTGGCAATTACACAAGGGACAGTCACTATGAGATGTCCTCATTTGTGACTGTCCTTACAGTGAGTGTACATTATCATGGTGTCTTTAGAGTGACTGTCCTCATTTGTTGAAGAAGAAAAGCATTAATGTGGTTGAATAGCAATACATTCAAGTGGCAATTACACAAGGGACAATCACTGTGAGATGTCCTCATGTGTGACTGTCCTTGTCACAAATGAGGACATCTCACAATGACTGTCCCTTGTGTAATTCAAGTGGCAATTACACAAGGGACAGTCACTGTGAGATGTCCTCATTTGTGACTGTCCTTACAGTGAGTGTACATTATCATGTTGTCTTTAGAGTGACTGTCCTCATTTGTTGAAGAAGAAAAGCATTAATGTGGTTCAATAGCAATACATTCAAGTGGCAATTACACAAGGGACAATCGATCACTGTGAGATGTCCTCATGTGTGACTATCCTTGTCACAAATGAGGACATCTCACAATGACTGTCCCTTCTGTAATTGCCACTTGAATGAGGACAGTCACTGTAAAGACAACATGATAATGTACACATACAATGAGTGTACATTATCATGTTGTCTTTATAGTGGCTGCCCTCATGTTGTATATTCTTCTCTGTAGATGCTACTATGTGCTAGGGAACTTCTTAGAACTGTTGGTATATTCTTACAACTTGTTACACCTGGGATATTCTTCTCTGTAGATGCTACTGTGTGCTGGGGTCCAAACGGGCCCATAAATGTGGTTGAATAGCAATACATTCAAGTGGAAATTACACAAGGGACAGTCACTGTGAGATGTCCTCATGTGTGACTGTCCTTGTCACAAATGAGGACATCTCACAGTGACTGTCCCTTGTGTAATTGCCACTTGAATGAGGACAGTCACTGTAAAGACAACATGATAATGTACACAAGTACCGTGAAGGTAGTTGCAAGTTACGGCTGTTTCATTGCATACCCGAAACAATGAAGATGTTATGGTCCACAAAACGTTTGTGCTTGAAAGATGAACAAATAAAATTAAACTTCTAAATAACCAGAGCCGCTAACAATAAATTCAACACAGATATGTCCTCATTTCTGGGTATTTTAGCTCTGTAACAGCTGAATACCAGATTACATAATAATGACAAAAGAAAAATAAACCCAACGTACTCAAAAATTGTAGCTGTGATTTCGCGGAGGGAATCTCTCTCGGCACTGTTGAAAATACAAATGACAACGTTTCTCTACATTATCATGTTGCCTTTACAGTGACTGTCCCTTGTGTAATTGCCACTTGAAGGAGGACAGTCACTATAAAGACAACATGATAATGTACACTTACAGCCCGTGTACATTATCATGTTGTCTTTAGAGTGACTATCCTCATTTGTTGAAGAAGAAAAGCATTAATGTGGCTGAATAGCAATACATTCAAGTGGCAATCACACAAGGGACAGTCACTATGAGATGTCCTCATTTGTGACTGTCCTTACAGTGAGTGTACATTATCATGTTGTCTTTAGAGTGACTGTCCTCATTTGTTGAAGAAGAAAAGCATTAATGTGGTTCAATAGCAATACATTCAAGTGGCAATTACACAAGGGACAATCGATCACTGTGAGATGTCCTCATGTGTGACTATCCTTGTCACAAATGAGGACATCTCACAATGACTGTCCCTTGTGTAATTCAAGTGGCAATTACACAAGGGACAGTCACTGTGAGATGTCCTCATTTGTGACTGTCCTTACAATGAGTGTACATTATCATGTTGTCTTTAGAGTGACTGTCCTCATTTGTTGAAGAAGAAAAGCATTAATGTGGTTCAATAGCAATACATTCAAGTGGCAATTACACAAGGGACAATCGATCACTGTGAGATGTCCTCATGTGTGACTATCCTTGTCACAAATGAGGACATCTCACAATGACTGTCCCTTCTGTAATTGCCACTTGAATGAGGACAGTCACTATAAAGACAACATGATAATGTACACATACAATGAGTGTACATTATCATGTTGTCTTTACAGTGGCTGCCCTCATGTTGTATATTCTTCTCTGTAGATGCTACTATGTGCTAGGGAACTTCTTAGAACTGTTGGTATATTCTTACAACTTGTTACACCTGGGATATTCTTCTCTGTAGATGCTACTGTGTGCTGGGGTCCAAACGGGCCCATAAATGTGGTTGAATAGCAATACATTCAAGTGGCAATTACACAAGGGACAGTCACTGTGAGATGTCCTCGTGTGACTGTCCTTGTCACAAATGAGGACATCTCACAGTGACTGTCCCTTGTGTAATTGCCACTTGAATGAGGACAGTCACTGTAAAGACAACATGATAATGTACACAAGTACCGTGAAGGTAGTTGTAAGTTACGGCTGTTTCATTGCATACCCGAAACAATGAAGATGTTACGGTCCACAAAACGTTTGTGCTTGAAAGATGAACAAATAAAATTAAACTTCTAAATAACCAGAGCCGATAACAATAAATTCAACATAGATATGTCCTCATTTCTGGGTATTTTAGCTCTGTAACAGCTGAATACCAGATTACATAATAATGGCAAAAGAAAAATAAACCCAACGTACTCAGAAATTGTAGCTGTGATTTCGCGGAGGGAATCTCTCTCGGCACTGTTGAAAATACAAATGACAACGTTTCTCTACATTATCATGTTGCCTTTACAGTGACTGTCCCTTGTGTAATTGCCACTTGAAGGAGGACAGTCACTGTAAAGACAACATGATAATGTACACTTACAGCCCGTGTACATTATCATGTTGTCTTTAGAGTGACTATCCTCATTTGTTGAAGAAGAAAAGCATTAATGTGGCTGAATATCAATACATTCAAGTGGCAATTACACAAGGGACAGTCACTGTGAGATGTCGTCATTTGTGACTATCCTTACAGTGAGTGTACATTATCATGTTGTCTTTAAAGTGACTGTCCTCATTTGTTGAAGGAAAAAAGCATTAATGTGGTTCATTAGCAATGTATTCCCAGCATCTGTACCTGCATCTCTCTTATATACTACAAGTTACTTGCCATCAGAAATTGCAGTTCCCTCACGTGACATTGATGGTGAAGTGTTCTTTTCAAAACCATCATCTGTGGTTACCAATGCTCCTGTTTTAGGCAATAAGTTTGTTGCATTCCATGAGCCATTGGTCAAGTTTCTTCTACGAGCTTCTGATGCCTCAAAATCTAAGCAGCACCTACGCATGCCTCGTTGTGGTTGATTATCATTTTGTACATGAATTATAATGAGTAATCAGTTTTGGGCCTTGGAATCTTGTATGTAACATGCACAGGCATTTCATGGCTAAATGAATCTATTTAAAAGCATCAACTTTTCTTGCATGATGCTGGATACATAAGTAGAACAAGCGTATATCAAATTGGAAGCAATCAGAACTCCACAATGACATATTATTTAGAGTACTCTTCAGTTTAAGTAATAATGCATATATTGACACTGTAAAGACAACATGATAATGTACACTCACTGTAAAGACAACATGATAATGTACACTCACTGTAAGGACAGTCACAAATGAGGACATCTCACAGTGACTGTCCCTAGTGTAATTGCCACTTGAATGTATTGCTATTCAGCCACATTAATGCTTTTCTTCTTCAACAAATGAGGATAGTCACTGTAAAGACAACATGATAATGTACACTCACAGTGAGTGTACATTATCATGTTGTCTTTACAGTGACTATCCTCATTTGTTGAAGAAGAAAAGCATTAATGTGGCTGAATAGTGGCAATTACACTTGGGACAGTCACTGTGAGATGTCCTCATTTGTGACTGTCCTTACAGTGAGTGTACATTATCATGTTGTCTTTACAGTGGCTGTCCTCATTTGTTGAAAGAAAAAAGCATTAATGTGGTTCATAAGCAATGTATTAAATTAAATTTTTTTTTTTAATCCACCCACGGGCGTCGCAATTGTGACGGAAACCCGTCGCAATGCGATGCAGGCGCCCATCGCAATTGCTTGGGAGGTCCGTCGCGATTGCGACGGCCCTCCGAAGCCATGCGACGGGGGGGCGACGGCCATGCCGCTTCTTAAATCTTAGCCACATTGCGACGGATAGGTGTCGCAATTGTGACGGATACCCATAGACGTCGCAATTTGCGACTAAAAAATAGCGACGTCTATGGGTGTTGCTATTGCGACACATAGCTGTCGCAATTGTGACACATAGCCGTCGCAAAATGACCCAAAATGTATTAGTGATAGTTGGAAAATGTGATACTGAGAGGGGGAGGGGGGTGAATCAGATATCACCTACTAATCCATTTTAACATTGCATAAAACTTTTTCATAGCATCAACAAAACTTCATCAAAACAAAGTAACTAATATACTAAGCATCATTCAAGAAAGTACTCATAACACAGTAATTTTGGTTACCCATAAACCCTTGAAAGGTAAAACTTAGGTAGGGATGACACCCATAAATCTTCACTACTGCAGTATAAAGTTTTCCTGTTAGGGCTACAAATTTGATCAAAATATGATCTACCCTATGAGGGGTCTGCCCTGTTAAGATCTAAAAGACTTATACAGTCAACCTTGCAAAAGGATTTAGAACTTACAACAAAGTAAGCACTTGGTTAAGAGATTACAATAGGTCTGTTAAAACCACTCAGTTAAGAGATTTACCTTGATACACTTGTTAGAATGTCTCAGTACTTGATCCTTCGGTTTGCACTATATGCTGATTACAGATTTTCTCCTTACAGTATTATTTTGATCTCATCTATCAATTTTATCTTTGTTATGTCCTTCACTGCTTAACTCGGTCACTGAACTCTATCTAAATGCTTCACTGATATCAATGTGCTCTTTGTTCATTCCTTCATTCCCTTCGCATTCTCTCACACACTAACTCATTTTAGGGTTTAGATCTTCTCTTATATAAACAACTAAATTTCTTCAAGATTCAAAATCTACAATCCAGATATTTCTTTTTGCTGCTTAATCTTTACTAATTTTTTATTGCCTCTAAGTGTTGCATAGGGATCAATGATTATAAAGTAGGAGCGTACTCTCCTCTATGATTTCCTCAACAAACAAAATACAAAACATGAATGTCAGCCAAAATGTTTTACCTCGATCACTATGCCATAACAAAATCATATGTCAATTTTGGCTAACTTGGCAATTGATGTCCTTGGTACTCGGCATTCACTGTACTCGGTAATGCTGATATCTTTGTCACTTGGTATTGACTACTTACATAGCTCAGCAAAAACTTAACTCAGCTAATACAAAAATACATAGTGACCATTGATTTACTCGGCAGTACTACTGCTCGATAAGTATACATTACATGACTCGGCCTATACATGATGACTCGGTCACAGTGATGACCGACCATCATTACCTAGATAATGACTAAGTGTGAGTCACTAATAGTCAACAAAACTATAGAGATCTACAATCTCCCCCTTTGACATTAGTGGAAAAAATACTTTGTCATGACATTACATTTGTATTTACAAAAGTACTTAGTATTAGAAGAATACTTCCCCTAAGATATATATACATACAAAATTTTGTTACCTTCCTTTGTGCCTAAATATGTTGTGTCATTTAATTTCTCCCTTGTTTTTGGCATGCATGATTTCTTCGTGAGTGGGGATCGTGAAGTATTTCTCCAAAAATGGCTTATGAAGCATCATAACCATATGTAATGCAGTTTCCCATCCTATTGTAGCAACGTTCAAAAATTCTAACTGTACTTCTAGCTCGGCAGCTAGATGGACTAGGCTCTTGACTGTAGACAAATTTGGATCTTTTTGTGTTAAGTCCTTAGCCTTGGCTAGCTCTCTTTGAATGGCCTCCAGATGAGGTGTCAGTATTTTTTTCATAGACAATAGACAAGCCCTTATCTTACCATCATTAGCCATCAACTCGGCTATCCTTCCTTGTGAATGCATAAGCTTGGCATAATGTCTTGAACTTGATTCGACATCCAAGCTTAAGGATTGAGTAGTAGATGTGATTTCTTGTTGTAGTTTGTCTACCAGCCCTTGGTTATTCTATATGAATTATTCTACATTGCATAGCTTGGTAACCAAAGATTGTGCATTCACTACTACTTCTTCTAAATATGTTACCAAAGTAGAAAGTGCTACCTATTTTACTGCAATCTCAACAGATACCTTGTTCATCATCTTGGTCTCAAACTTTCTTCCCGACCACTGCAACAACTTATAACTGGCTTCACTTTCTTCATTAGTCACTTTCTGGACTATATGGACAAGTTGTTCCAGTATGGGAGCATAACTATTTACATCAGACAACTCAAAAGCATCGATAAATATTTCTTTTATCTCATATAAAACTTTCTTTTGCTGATGTTCTCTTCTTAGTTCTTCTTGCCTTCTTTTCCTCTTCAATAGATCTTGTAGTATTTGCATCTTCTCATAAGATAAGTTATTAGAATCCCATTTCGGAATAACAATAACTTTGTCAATAGTTACCTCCGGTGAAGAGACTTTCATCTTCTTTTTAAGTACCTTCTTTGGTGTGCTCCCACTCGACATCTGTACAAGAGCTTGTATTGCCTCTTGTTCCTTCGGCTCTTGAATATCCATAGCTTTGTCCTTCTCTACTTTTTCCTTATTCTCCACATGAGGGCTTACATCTTTTGATGTAGACTGCTCTCCTTTATCTTGATGTGATTCCTCGGTAGATGTAGGCTAATTTGTTGTTGCCGACTGATCCTGTTCCTTGGTAGTGCTCATACCAGCTAGCATGTCAACTGTAACAACTTCAGGTTTGGCGGGGGTACTATTGATAGTTGTTGTATCAACAATTTTTAGATAATCTTTCACTTGTAAGAGCACAGTATTACTTCCTGGCAAAGATGTGTCTTTTTCTTCTTCGGGTTGTATGTCTTCCTCGGGCAATACCTGAGTATCTACTAGGGTATCCTCTGTTATGTCAACAATACTTACTTCTGATATCTTTTGACATTCTTCTTCCTTAGGAGCTTCTATCTCCTGAATAGGTAACTCAATCGCATTATGTATATTGTCTGGCTCAACATCTTTAGATGTATTAGCATCTTTGTCAATTATCAACCCAAAAATTATTTTGCAAGTCTTTAAAATTTCCTGTACAACATCCTCAACCTTGTGTTGTAGGATAAGATAAGATCTTAGTTTGGGAATGAATTTTTTCCTGTATTGTTCCACAATTTTCTTGATATTGGGAGGGGTTAGATCCAATGAAACTAGAGCTAATATACTCTCTCTTATCTGTTTCTTGGTATTAAGAGTATATTCCCATTTCTATGCAACTCTATTGCTCAACTCTTTAGGAATTTATTTTTCCAACTGTATAGTGATGCAGGAGCATTTTGGGTTCCTAAAGATCTTTCTTTGTGTTGGAGGAATTCCCAGTTAGAGGGATGCAGTACTTTGTTCTAGGCAATTTTCTGAGTTTCTATGTTGTGATGATCTGTGGAGATCTTTGGAATATGTGCTGAAAGGAGTTTGTTCCTTTATGTATGTGTAAGATATGTCTAAGGTCGCAGCTCTTGAGGTGGCATGGTTTGGGAGATATTGGATGAACTGTTTCAAAGTTAGAGTTGTTTTCCTTGCCGTCGAAACTGTATTTTCCTGCGGTTTTGGAGCTGATTGCGGGATGTGGTGCTGTTGATCTTTAA
The DNA here is from genome assembly GCA_027943335.1 of Chamaecyparis obtusa. Taxonomy (NCBI): domain Eukaryota; kingdom Viridiplantae; phylum Streptophyta; class Pinopsida; order Cupressales; family Cupressaceae; genus Chamaecyparis; species Chamaecyparis obtusa. Next base: position 75,978 of record BSBK01008490.1, on the reverse strand, counting down.
TGAATCAACCTTTGCACTATTAGGGCCTTAAATAGGACCTAAAATAATATCTTTTCCCAAGAGTGCAAGTCCTAATTCATTATGAGTAAAATGATATGACCATTTTTTTCGGGGACCTATTTTCTGCCAGTTTTCACGTGAAACGTGGAGTGTTTCTTCTTGCGCGGTTCCGTGTGATGAGATGGGACCTCACATAGTTAAGGGAATGTTCTTGGTTCATGTTTGGATCTAAATATAAAGGTGCATTAAGTTTTGATCATTCTTGCATTAGTTTGTGTTTCTCTTATTGGACTAGACCTATATTGTAATTAAATGCCTAACTAGCCGACTTGTGCCTTAGCCGGCTATATATTGAGAGTTTGGGTTGATATAGAGGAAGGAGGATGAGTATTAGATCATTAGGAAAGATTTAGAATGTGTAGTGATATGATAGAAGAGTAGAGTAGAAGAAGATTTGCGAATCTAGGAGTTTGTAGTAGAACTAGTGGCCCGTGGGCTTAGGACAACAACAGGTTGCTTGGGTGGCTTGTGAGCACAAATTTAGACTCTATCTTGGTTGTTCCTATCAGAGGATGCCTGTTTCAGATCTGAACTACTTAGTGGTTTCCTGGATCTTGTGAGATCTTGCTGATACTTTGTTATTTCATTGTAATAGGCCGAAACTCGGAAGGCCTTACAATCGGGCATGTTGAATGAAATTATGTTTTAAAACATTATCTTGTTGTATTCCGCTGGGCTTGTTGTTGTTCTAATTGGCAGTTGTAGGTTTGGACCATCCATTTTGGATCCTCCATCCCCACCCTGCGTCATATAGGTAACATCTTGAAGATGCAAAGAATTTCAAGAATAGCATCTTCAACTTTTTCTTTATCTCCTATACTCATGCTCCCAAAATTGAGTTCCTTTAGACCTTCAAGTCCAGAAGAGCTCATGATAGTGTGGCATATTTCATCCACATTTGGTGTTATACTCTGTAATGTAACCTTCTTCTTCACCTCTTCATCACTTTTTGTTTCCTCGTCATCTTCTTTTTCTAAAATAAGTTTCCTTCTAGGCCTTTTGTGTGCCTGAGTCGGCACTGCCTTAGGCTTAACATCTTTTCTTTTTCCTGATGCAAGGTATTTCTTTTGTGTCTCGGTAGTTGAAGAGACTGCCCTTGTTCTAGGCCTAAGCACAAGTGTCGATGTAACCTTAAGTTTTTGCATCTTTTTGGTTGTGGGCTTGGCAAGTACTGCCTTCTTGCCTTTCTTCTTCTCTACTTCTACTTCTTCCACTTCATCACTCTCACTAGAATCACTTGCTTCATCTTCTCCCATCCCATGTGTTAATTCAAGAGGTGCATCCTCCTTTGTTTCTCCCACCATTTTAACTATATTCTTCACAAGTTTCTTCCTCTTTCTCTCTACAGTTGCAGCCTTCAATCCCATAGTTATTTTAGATGTGGCTTCTTCATATGTTCCAAAATAAGGAGCCTTATTATCAATTTCTTTAGCTAAAAGTGTTGTAATAGCAGCTATGGTCTCATCAATGTTTTCTTCATAAGGTAATGGCATTAGCCATGAAACCCTCGATAAAACTGCTTGTACATAGGTGAAGTCTGTGTCAACTAGAAAACATATATCTTGGATGTACTTCTCAACTAGAGACATGGGAATTCTACTCCTCTTCCTCATTTTCTTTTTGAATTCAATGAAATAATTCTCCATTAAACCATTAAAACTTTCTCCTATCCGACTTATGAACTCATTAATTTGAATTGTAATAGGTTTCTTCTTATCCCATATCACACCTCCAACAGTAGGAAAACACTTGTGAATATAAAAGAATAGACAGACAAGCAAAGAACCGAACTTACACATGGAATTCTTTGCTTTCCAGATTGAGGTTAGGTTCTCAGCACTTCCATTCTGTTGCAGTACTGAGAAAGTCCACGATCATGACCACACTCAAGACCATTTCTTCTTGATGTTTTAATGTGTCACATATAATATCCTTCTAAAGGTCATAATAATTTTCACTAAGCTGAACAATTTTTGGGTGCCTCTGTATGGAGAAATTATTTAAATCAACTCTTTCATTGCTAAGATTCTTGACAAAATTTAGAGAACAACATTCAATTAATAGCTGTCCATTTTTTGGTGAAATCTTGATACTAGATGTGTTTGCAGCACTTCAATAAACTGAATATTACTGAATATTACTGAATTTAAGTTCATAAATTTAGATATGTCAATACTTATAATCTGATCACTCTCAGTAGTTATTTAGATGAAAGTATTCTTGCTTCAGTCAATGCATTTGTCTGAATTTCTAGTCAATGACTATTTAGTCTAGTTGCAATTGTTGTTGAGAGGCCATTGCATATTAGACACAATAAACAAATTAATAAGATTCTGATTTCAAAATTATTGATCGATGCTCTAGACTTCTACTACAGACTGTTACTGAATTTATTAATAGATTTCAGAAGCAATAAAAATCATGCTTTCTCTACATTGTCATTTTGAATGATTGTTTTCTAATGTGTCCATGCATGGAGTAAGAGATCTCTGATTCCCTTACCTTTAATCAAATCTTCAATTATACGAGTACAACAGTTTGCATCATATTTCTCCTTGCGCAAATCCACACTAACCATTTTGAGAACATAACCCCCTTGCAGACGTTGGTCCTACAATCTTTTCTACATCTCCTCTAATATGATAAAAAATCAAAAGGAATGACATGATCTGCACTTAGTCTCCATCGATGCAACTACATTTAGGTCTGTCTTATATGCTATTTTTCCGTTCCCACCAACTGACAAGTTTTTACATTAATTTTTTTTTTTATCTTAGTCTAATATTCTAATTGCCCGCTTTTATTTTAATCTCATATTCTAAATCTTTATCCCAATACAAGAATAATTGTTTGACACTAAAAACCAAAATCATGAAAAGATGCATCACTGCAAATATGGCATTACACATAACCATGCCTCCCTATCTCTAGGCTCTCTTTGCCTCTTTACTGTTCATGACTATCATATTATATAGGTCAATGTAATCTCCATTATAAATCTCTCTCTCTTAGATGTTGTGCTCTAGAGTTCCTATGCCATCCATTTTTATTTTTTGTTTTGTTGGGATCTCTTCAATTTCCATGCCTCGAAAACATATTCAAGTTCTATGAATGTGTAGGTTAACAAAACACCCAAAAAAGAATGGTTGAAGTTTTTGGTCTTGTAATTATATTTATATTATTAAAATGCACAAGTTTAGATTAACCTAAAAACTTCTTTTTTTATGATGCTTGTCAACTATCTTTACTGTATTTTTAAGAATTTAAAATATATAATTTAAACTAGATTTAGAAAAAAAAACATATCTTTATGATTATCTTTAATCTGCATTTAAGTTAGACTTTATGTTTCCCAGTCTCAATTAAGGATTGATCTCAAAATGTCATAACTTTTGGATTTAAGAAGTAATGCTATAAAATAATCCTAACTAAAAATGAATAGGGAACTTGCATGGTGAGTATAACATTTCTTATTTCCAAAATAATCTCAAATTAAATTATTTCTAGTGTCCTTGCCCAACATATTATTTACAGTGTTGAAATCTCCAATTATAAAATAACTTCTTTTATTTACTTTTCTCTTAAGTTCCTTGTGCTGAAAATTTATTTTTATTGTTGAGATGTGTAGTTTCCAAATAACTTACAAAAAAATTATTTATGTACCATTTTCTTCAATTTTCTTGCCATGCAATTCTATTCACAGCATTGAGCTACACAAATATAAGCTAAATTATTATAAATGTATGTTATTAATGATAGGAATCTTCCTCTCTTTATGAATATTCCTCTCTTTATGCTATATTTTCATCCTCTTTCCCAACACTTCCCTTTAGCCTTGCAGTAGAAATTTAAGCTAATTTCTAAAATCTCTCTAAAAATTATAAGTTTCAATCTCTTTTACCACCATTATTTACACTATTGAAATGTATAAATTTAAGTTAAGGTTCTTTCAACCAAATTTGGCACTCAATGTCTAAAATGGAAATGTAAAAAATATTAAACATTAAAGAACTAAAACTATGAATTCCTACAATATTTAATAAGTTATTCAAATTTCTTGTCCTACATTATATTTACAATGTTGAAATTTACAAATTGAAGCTAATTTCTACATTTCATCTCTATACATTTCCGTACAATATACCATAAGTGCAACTTTATTTACAATAGTACATTACTATGTTATATTATATTGGTTCTTGTATTTTAAGGACCAAGGTCTACAGGTGTATGCAATGCATGTGATTTTTTTTTGACAAAATATCCTTAACAGTATGGTCTCGTAAAAGAATGTGGTGTATAGAAGACTTAAGAAATAGGTGTAAACCCAAATCCTACAACTATTGCCAATATTATCTCCTACTGCAACACCCTTACCTTGAAGCTCTATCTATCCATCTAGTGTGGCTTTCCCTTGTCTCAACATAAATTGGCAAGCATTTTCCCACTTATCCCTAAATGATGTCATAGGTATCTATAAAATGACACATAACTTTATTGGTGCATTGATTTGCAGCTAGTGATGCTAAACTTGAATCTCACCCTTTTCTTAACCTGTAATAGTTCTAAACTACACAACTAGACAAGTGTTCACAGCTGCCATCACATATGGAGTTTTCCCTACCTTCGCTTATGCATTTTAAATGGAATGTGCTGACTCGGTCATTTCTCCAACCTCGAACAAGAAAAAGAGATACACAGCTAGATAAAACTATTTGCACCACAAACATCAATTAATTCTATGTTCTGTATTTTGTTAAGGATTTGAACAGAATCCGCAATCAACCAACCACCATTTTTATATGACTACAATTGCAATTATCAGATTAAGATTTAAGAACATACCTACCATTTACTATAAGAATATCATTTGTTTCTGGTCCATACATGTCTGGAGTATCAAGAAAAAGTGACACTTTTGTAGATTATTAAAATTAATAAAATTCTAGCTTCAACTTTATTCATCCATGTTCTACACTTCTAGTGCAAAGTCTTAGTCAAATTATTAATAGATTGATTTCGATTCACACTTGACAATTTATTTACTAAACATAAAGCCTCATATCCTAATATAAGGCAGGGACTTCTGTTGTGCACAAATCTTGTTTAATAGAGGTTTCTAAGGAGATTTTCTGATAGAGTTGCACCCTAGGTCATTTTAATATTACATTCAAGATACCTTATGCATCTGCAAAGCATACACCTGACTATTTATTAATGATATTTTAGAAGAAGGTGAGATGGGCTTCCCGAATGAGAACTTCAATGAGAACATGGTTTTAAGTTCAACATATCAAAATGCTTTGCTATTGCACTTGTGAAAATTTTATATTTAATTAAAATGAAATCTATCATAGGAAATACTTTAACAGAGGAACATAACAGAGTTTTGTGTCAAATGAAAATAATTTCATTCAACATTCAAATCTAGAAGTTAAAGAAAAACAAATCTTAACTTTTTGGCCTCTGCAAATGGCACAAAGAGCAACGTGTTTTTATTGTTTTAGTTTTCTCGTCTATTTTTCCTTGAAATAATCTGCTTTTTATTGTTCAGGCCACAAATGAAATGTTAATTAAAGGAAAGACAGTGTCTTAGACAGCTGAAAATCAAATGAAAGCTCGAAGTTCAAATTTCAATCGAACAGAAAATGGTATAGCACCAGGTCTGGAATTTGATGGTCGTATTGGTCATTTTTTCACTTTTGAGCTGTATATGATAGGCTGAAAATTTATTGAACTGTATAGGTTGACAGGTTAAATTTTCATAAAACCGTCAATATGACACTTATTTTCATTAACAAACCATTATAATGATAATATGCTATTTTATTCTATAAAATAAATATATATTAGTTTATATATATATATATATATATATATATATATATATATATATATATATATATATAGATGACAAATGTTTCTATTTTATTTATTTTATAATTTATTAATTTAAATTATTTTTAAAGCAGAATCTATGAATTTTAGAAACTTGTTTTACCAATTTAAAATATTATTCTATCACAAATCAAAGTTTCTATATAATTTATTATATATTATTTTTATTGATTTAAAATATTTTCAAAATAAAACATATGAATTTAGAAAGTTTTTGACAACATTTGAGATTTTTGTAAATATTACTGATTTATTCTAATTTATATTGATAAAATATTTAAATTTAAAAGAATTATTAGACTATTCTTAAATTAGGAAAAAATTGACAATCAATATACATCTTAAAACATAGAATGAAAGACATTAAAATGACCAAACCGTCATGAAAAATTGATATTACCAAGCCAATATAGCACCTTATATGACAAAGCTTTATTTTAGCAATATGAATATGCTTGGAACTAAAGAATAGAGATTTCTATTTAGGCACAAATTTTGAAAGTTACATTTTACTTTCGAAATTGTCTAATTTGCTGGGGTTTGTACAAGAAGTGACTTGCAGTTTTTTTGTTTATTTGAGAAAAATTTGAGAAATCTAGAAAGTGTGTGGATTCTTTGTTGGCTGGAATTGTCAAAAGAAGAGGAATTTTAGTCCAAAGCTGATAAAAGGTGAGGACATTCCTCAAAATCTACCACTTGATTATTCTCCTCAATTTAAAATGCCAAATGTCAGGACTACTTTTGTTTTGCTTGCCCTGTTCGTGTTCTCTGTTCCCTATTAAGGTTCAAGACGATTTCCAATATAAAATTTGCAGTTTTAATTGTTACCTAATTAATTAAAAAATAAAACCCTAAAAGGTTATATTTATGTCCTAAATTCCTGTATTAGCTTTGGGTAATGAAAGGATAGTAAGAATAGGAGAAAATGAAGCTGACTCACCGCCATTAAAGAACCAAGAACTGCCTTGACAGACAGTGAGGAAATATAATGAACAAGGGCATCGACCCAATGAGCTGTGTTATTGATAGGATATGTCAAAGAAACTGCCACAGCCTTCAAGCATTCAGTAGGCAGCAACTAATAAAACAATAATAATTTATATTGATAAATAAAATTATAGTTTACATATATTTTTCTATTTAAGCATAATGTTTACAATCATTTGGGCCAGTTTCTGTTTTGATTACTCTAAAAATAAGGTGTTAAAAAACTCTTTATAAAGAGATTACACAAAATATGATATTAATTTAAAGATCCAATAAGAAATAACCAGACAAAAAACGAACCAACAGAACCCGAACCAGCCAACCAAAAGCCAGCAGAAAACAACAAGATAAAAAACAAAATTAGCAAAAGTTAACCATTTGTGCTAGTTTCTGTTATATGATATCCTTAATACCAAATTGTTTGTAGAGGAAATTAACATGAATTAGCTTCTATTCCATAAATCTTCTCACTTCCACTTCGTTGCCGCAAACAATATTTCCTCACCACAGAGACCACAAACGCAACAGCCAAAAGTAGGGACCAAGCGCTGAGAATCTGAGTATTGCCAACGGCGATTTCACGCCAGCGGTCATTTACAATCGCCAGGACACCCGCCTTGCAGGAATCACAGTTATAACATAGCTCATCCTGCTCATTACTCCATCTGCTACAGTCAATGTTTGAAAAGTTTCCTGCTGAAATCCAATAAGTGGCGTTCACATATGCAAAATTGCACGAGCTCGGGGGGTTGCAGCAGCCGGACTGCAAAATTTGATTCAAATTTCACATGTAAACATGTCAGGATTCAGGACCCTACTGTTCATAAAATTAGAGTCAGAAATCAAATTCACCACAGTTACGTTAGAAATGAGATTTTTGGCATGGAAGTTCAAGTGGATTACCTCTATTGGGGATAAATTCTTTTTGTAGAACTCCTTTGCAACTTGGTGGGCCAAATCATTCGCAAGTTCGTTGCATACATTGGAATACTGGATGCATCTTTTAGCTTCGTTCCACTTCTCCATTCTCTTCTGCAGCCACTTGGAGTAGTCTTCCAACCGGTATTCTCTGTACCCTCTAGCGGGAATGAAACCTCTGGCGTCCTTGTTGGTGACGACCAAGGCAAATACAGTGAAGGCAATGATAGCGAAGCAGAACAAGGCAGAGATGGCTCTGAATACCCTCTCATTGCAATTCCAGCCAATGAGAGAGGCGAGCATGAGAAAAGCTCCGATAGCAATGATAGGTCATTCAGCTAACTGCGTCTCGCACTCAGTAACTGCCACCGACATTCCTCCGACTAAGATAACGACTGACAGCAGAAATGTTACAAAACATAGTAGTTCACGAAAGATTCTGCTACCTGTTTCAGCCATGAAGAAACAGAATTCAAGCAGTACCTATGTAAGAAGAATGTATTGTAATTCAACAAGTTCCAAGATAAATATTCAATGCAATGCTTATGCACGAATCTTATATATAGAGAATCATAAATCCAAATGGTTTGCGAAAAATGAACCAAATCTATATTGAGAAAACGTGTTTTTAAAGATTTTTTAGAAGGTTTTTTTTTTTTAATTCTTTAAAAAAACATATCTTTCTTAGTTTTAAAGCATATTTCTTTGAAGATTTTTAAAAACATATTGTTTTTTAAGAATTTTAAAAGCATAAATCTATAATGTGAATGGTAACTGGCAGGCTGGAATTTGATGGCCGTATTGGCCATTTTTGCACTTTTGGATTGTATATGACAGGCTGAAAAATTGTTAGACCCAATTGACAGGCTAAATATTTATAAAGCTGACACTTCAATTTATTAATAAATCGTCAAAATTTGTTATAGACAATTTAGTATTTTATATGTATGGTATATGTGTATGATAAATTATGTTATTTTATAATATATATGTTTCTATTTTGATTATTATATATTCATATTAATTTAGAATGTTTTTAAGATAGAATATATCATTTAAAAACTTGTTTTATGTTTTTATATTATTTATTATATGTTTATATTAATTTAGAATTCTTTTAAAATAAAATATATGAATTTAGAAACTTGTTTAATTTATTTCAGATTTTTGTACCTATAATTATTTTTTAACTTTATATAATTTTTATCACAAATAGAAGTTTTTATTTGTATTTTATTATTGATTTAAAATCTTTAAAGGAATTTATTTTCTAATTTTACGTTTTGTATATATATGTAAAAATTTTGACAATCAATATTTTTCTTAAAATGTAAAATGAAAGCCATTAAAATGATCAAACCGTCATAAAAAAAAAATCAGGTAGGGTTGATAGTCAAATTCCAAGCCTGATAACTAGTAAGTCATTGTTGAATGTTCACCCCAATTGAAGTTGCATGTGATTTTCGAAGCAGGTTAAAGAAATATTAAATTTTTATTATGCATCAAAATTAGTTAAACAAAACAGTTTCCCCACTGATTGATACGAATTTCACTGAAAAATAAAGTTTTCCCAAAGCAAAATAGTTTTCCCTCTCATTGCGGCCTTTGTCAGGTGGGAGCCAAGACATGATATACCGACATCCCTAGTAGCAGTACTATTTATAGAACCCAAACCATAAATCACACTGTTTTATTTATATTTTTCTATTTATTATATTTTATAAAACTAATATTGTATAAATTGTTTCAATAATAATATAATTATATTATTATTTTAAAAATTTGTATAATAATTTACATTAGAATTTTACAGATTAATGTAACATACTATTGTTTTTTATTAAGTGTAATATATCATTCTTTTTCAAAATTAGTTTTTTCTATTAAATTTATATTCTACATTTAACATATTTAAGTAAAACTGTAAAGTTATTTTTGTTTGTTACTTTATTTTTTAAAAATAGATTAAATATAAATTTATTTTTATTATAATATTTTAATTTGTGCTTCAAAGGAATTGTACTGACATAGTTGATGTTGTTTGTGAGTTTATTTTTAGTGGATTGTTGTCCACAAGTGATTTGTTTATCACTCTTTGTCTTGTTAGCCTTATTGTAATTAGATTGTTGTACCTAAGCAGTGAGCTCCAGGTGAGTGCTTGAATGCACGTACATTCTCCATTGTACCTTTAATAGGGTTTTAATTTGTACTAGTGCATTATCTTGTGAGTTTGATTCCTGTTGTGGAATCTGGATCGTCCTATAGAGAATATATCTGAGTGCTGTAGTGAAATAGATTACCGTTGTGATTGATCTTTTCACCAGCCATTGATATATATTTATATCTTTTGAATAGTCACGTCTTGAAGAGTCATGACCATATAATAATATAATATGACAATTATGGTGACAACCATAATTGTCTACTATAACCATAATTATCATAAATATATAATTAACTATAATAATGACAATAATATAATATATATCATTGCATTATAATATTATCATTACTATATTAATAATATGATAATGATAATAGTATAATATATATATATATATATATATATATATATATATATATATATATATATATATATATATATATATATATATATATATATCTATATATATATATATATATCTATATATATATATATATATATATATATATATATATATATATATATATATATATATATATATATATATATATATATATATATATATATATATATATATATATATATATATATATATATATATATATATATATATATATATAAATATATATATATATATATACGAATGAAGCTATATCTTAACACTCCCTCCTAGTGAGTGAGTATTAAATATCAAAAGTCTATCATGACATCTGCCATTTCGGGACGCACAAGTTAATGTAGTCTTGTCATGAAAATAGACTTGAATATCATGATCTCCGCACAGTCAGGACACACAATTAAGTAGTCTATCATGATATGATTTCGTTATTACACAACCAGTAATAACAAGAGTCAAGATCTCCACACAGTCGGGACACACACTTAAGTAGTCTATCTTGACACTTTGGTTAACTATTTACAAGATCGTCACCTTGAAATGTTAACCCACACACAAATGATCATTTTTACACAATATTACAATATACATTTTTATATTTATTCATGAATAAAAAACCCATAAAGTCACCTTGACTCTTCTCAAAGGGTGGATCCACTCTGGCTCATCCAGAGAGTGAAAATCAAGACTTCCACCTTAGAATTGTCTATCAAAGACAAGAATTATTTAAAAAATTCAAGTCAAACTCTCAGTCATGACAATTTAAAACCAACAACTCAATGTTGTCTAGCCATGAACATAATACAGTCTGAAACACATCATGACAGTTTGAAACCAACAACTTAATGTTGTCTAACCATGATATAGTTATTGCACACAAGTAATAACATAGCGTTCAAGATACCTTCTTTTCACCTAATAAGGCTTTATTCCTCAACATACCAAGGTTATTTGAAGGTACACAATCTTGTTTCTAGCAAGACGCTTGGTAAGAGTATCGGTGGTTTGTTCTTTAGTTTGCACGATCTCATAGTCTTGGTGAATTCTGAGATTACAAAGTATACACCATCTTGACATGTTATACTCCCTCTGAATTTGTATGACCAAGATCCTGGGGTGCCAACTTAATTTGATCTTCTAGCTTCTCTGACATATAACCTTCTCACATAGTAATAACCATAATTGTCTACTATAATTTCTTGATTGCTAGAGAACCAACAAAACATGGTCTACTCCCTCTAAATCAAGATCCTCGAATGTCCACTAATGCAGATCTTTTAACTTCTCCATCTATCACAAAGGCATACCCTATTTATATACTCAATTTGGTGTCACTGCAGGATGTCATTTCATACTTTCCTTCCTGAGAGAACCAATACAAATAATCTAAATAGTCATAAGGTTACATCAGCTAGCATAAGATGCATTTGATCTTTTCCAAGGCCACAATATTAACACTCCCTCTTAGACTTGAGGGAAGATAATAAAGACCTCTAGTATTCTATCCACGTGCATCTCATCAGTGATTCTATCCACTATTGTAATTTCAAATTTGTTTTACCTTCAATTGTGAACTCCCTCTCAATCAATACGATTGAGATTGTCACAAGTTAACTGAATTGTACATGCTCCCTCTAAAGCTCAAGCTCATCAACTTCTTGTCCTCATGAAAATGTCAGACTTTCTCTGAATCTGAATTTCATATGCTTTCATCTTCTCTTTTATAAAATTTCAAGTGTTTCCTTTCGTAAGGTGAGCCCATTAACTCGTAACCCTTCTATGTGTAGCCTGAAATCATTAGTGTCCATGAAACCATGTCTCGTTGTTTCATTCTATTAAATAATTTATGTGGCGTATCTATTCTTCCACATTGTATGTACATGTCCATCAGGGAACTCCCCACAAAAATTTTGTGCATATTCTAAAACCATCATTGTTCAAGACATAACATTTGGATGATCTGTGTTGTCTAATACTTTGTGTGCCATGTCCAAAAATGCCACATTTAGCATACATATGTATCAGATAATTCACCACAGGGATCTCATACTGAATTCCTCTCCTAATCATTTCTCCATTAATTTGTATACCCTCTTTGAGAGCTACAAAATTGGAACAAGCAGTAAGAACGGTGGCGAAAGTCCTTGAGTTTGCTTCCACACCTACCTCTTACATTTCTTGAAAAGTCTGCAAAACCTTAACATCCCAATTACTATGTGCATAGCCAATAATCATTATGGTCCAGAATATGTTTATCTCATTGAGACATTTTGTCAAACAATTATGTATGTTTCTATTTGCACCACTACTTATTTGGATGTTCGTATATAATTAGAATAGTTTCAAGATGCTACCATGACTTGTCAACTTTATCACATATATATTAGTCTACTGATATAGAATATGCTGATGTAAGATTTCCCTTTAAATGATTGTACTAATATGAGTCTTCCTTTATATTGGTGTCTGGCCTTGTTCTATTCTTCCCTATATTCTATTTTAAATCTTCCTAAAAACAACTTTAAAATATTCTGAATGTCCGCATATTTAAAACACTGTTTGATGCAGACCGAGATCACTCATTCAGATAAATCAATATATCTCATTATTCTTTCTTGTACATATCAACCAGAGATCCAAAATTTTTAAGATGCCGATGATGATAATGTCTTTCAAACAATATGATAACTTAATTATCTCAATATGCTCCTTTTGCAAATATTGAACCTGGACTGATAAACAATCTTCCAACAATATCAATTAAATACAAAACCAAGCAAGTATTATAATAAGTTGATGAATCAAACTCACCAACAACCACTTCACCTTCCCTGGTTATTGTTGTCAAGTAGATCTCTACGGTCTGTGAGTGCGCTCCTCCACCTCACGGCCATTCACCATATATCTATACATCTTGATAGTTTATATTTTCACCCAATAACCATTAAAATTCCTTTCATAAACCGATGTCAAGAATGAACATAAATTAATATGAACAGAGATGTTTCAAACCAAACAACCAATAAAATAGATCCTTAGTCAATAATCTAAACAGAGAACGATAATAGAAAGTAAAGAACCCGAGAATCTTGAAATAAAATTAAATCCTTCTGATCGTTATTTGATAATACATTGCCTCCTTATTCTCCATCAATTCTCCATTATTTTTAAAAATTTCAGAGCACGCTTTGAAAGATCGCCTGGACTTGGGATTTATATAAGAAATAGCTGAAGACTTAGCTGTTTCTGATCCAGCTGTACGCAGTTACAGGAATAAAATAATTTCTTCATACATTGAGTTCATGAGACTATGCAAGATGCAACTTTTTCCTCGGACTCTTTGTCTTGTAAAATTGTTGCAGAACCGAAGAGGCTGTGTGATTATTAGGGTTGTGTGATTCTCTTATAGGTTAGGCTCTGATACCATGTTGTGGAATCTGGATCGTCCTATAGAGAATGTATCTGAGTGCTGTAGTGAAATAGATTACCATTGTGATTGATCTTTTCACCAGCCATTGATATATATTTATATCTTTTGAATAGTCATGTCTTGAAGAGTCATGACCATATAATAATATAATATGATAATTATGGTGATAACCATAATTGTCTACTATAACCATAATTAATATAAATATATAATTAACTATAATAATGACAATAATATAATATATATCATTGCATTATAATATTATCATTACTATATTAATAATATGATAATGATAATAGTATAATATAAATATCACAACTCTTCATTATAATAATGTGTGTGTGTGTGTGTCTATATATATATATATATATATATATATATATATATATATATATATATATATATATATATATATAGATAGATAGATAGATAGATAGATAGATAGATAGATAGATAGATAGATAGATAGATAGATACATATAACAATATGAATGAAGCTATATCTTTAACAATTCCCACTGGGGTTTTTCCATTAACCAGATTTTCCTCAACAACAAAATCTTGGTGTTATGTGTTGTGATGTTATTTGTTCTACATTGTTATTAAAATTTTAGATATGATAAGTTATGAGAGGTTTAATTTTTTAATTTTCTTATAACTGATTCACCCCCTCTCAATTATGTGGTGCATTATTATTTCTAACAATTTGTATCAAAGTTATTGGTCCTCTTTTTCAAGCTTAACCACTTGAGGAGATATGTAATAGGCTTCAAAAAGGAAAGTCTAAAATTTGGTAGAACTAACTGTGCACTATGGAAGGGAGGGATGATCTCTCATCTGATATGCATGGGAATTAAGCACTAGAATATTACACAAAATGAATACTAGGTTCTGGATCTTGATAATGCTAATGAAGATGAGATGAAGAAGTTATATGTTAACATGGCTGCAAAGGAAGCTTTACTTAGTGCGCTAGCTGATACTAAATATATAGATGTGATGGAACATGAGACCTCTCATGAGATTTGGATCGAACTACAATCACTTTATGAAGGAGACAAGTTTTTGCAACAAGAGATGTTACAGAGTTTGAAAGGAAAGTTTGAATCTATGAGGATGAAAGGAGATGAGACCATCAAGAAATATGTGCAGAAGAAAACAAAACTTGTATTTGCAATGAGATTTTTTGGTGGATCTATTATTGAATATGACATTATGTCAAATATTCCAGATCCCTACCTTCAGTCTATGTCATCAAGATTGTTGCTATTGAGGACATCATAGCCATTCAACATGTGAAAAGAGAATCATTGATTGGTAAGTTATCTGTCTTTGAAATGGATAAATTAGGAGATGCTTTACCTAAGGTAGAATCAAAATTTAAATCTATTATTTCTAAAGGAAAGAATAGGATTGATCATAATGTTTCTATAAGTTTTTTTAGTTCCACAAGATTTGGTAAATATGCAAACAAATGGGAAGACATTATGGAAGAGGAAAGGAAGCAATAGGAATTAGAAGACCTGATTGCTAAAAGGTTACTGAAAGGTGAAGGTAAGTATGAAGGAAAATTTCCCTCACTAGTACATTTGACCTAGTTTTTCTACCAAAATTTTTGACCAAAAAAAAAGAAGGTTTTGCTTGGTCGGATTATAGAAGGAAAACTTTGTTTTTTTTTTAATTTATGCTCGTGTTTGTCGGAATATCAAAAAATTTCATGGTGGTCAAAACTTTGACAAACACGGGCATAACTTTTAAAAAAAAGGGAATTTCATTTCTCATTTCATTATTCCCAGTCGGCGAATTAGAAGGGCAGCGCATGCGCGAAGGAGATACCCAACTGTTTAATTTACTAGATACCCAATCAGCTAAAGGTTTCTCTTCTGAGACTTTTACAAAATATCCTCTTCTCTAGACGCACATGTACCTCAACAATTATACTATTTTCCTTTTTAAACAAAATAAATCTCCCTACTC
The DNA here is from genome assembly GCA_027943335.1 of Chamaecyparis obtusa. Classification (NCBI taxonomy): domain Eukaryota; kingdom Viridiplantae; phylum Streptophyta; class Pinopsida; order Cupressales; family Cupressaceae; genus Chamaecyparis; species Chamaecyparis obtusa. The sequence continues at coordinate 60,147 of BSBK01008490.1, read as the reverse complement.
CTTTATGTTTTCATAAAATAATCATAAATGCCTTGGCATTGTCTTTGTAGTACATTCTTCTTTTCTTTGCTATGTATTGAACAAGGGCTTCCTTAAATATTCTTATTTCTAGATGTTTTGTATAATGAAGGGTTTGAGATCTTGTGTCTATCTGCGGGTTTATGCATAGGATTCCTTATATTGTTGAAAACCCTTAGTGCAAATGAGAGAAATAAGAACACCCAGAAATAAGAACATATATGTTGAAAACTCATATGTTCTCTCAGTGCAAATGAGAGAACATATGAGTTTCATGAATTTCTATGTACATAGACCACGTATTTGAGGTTTTTCTTACCTGATTTCTTGATATTTCGTAGATGCACTTGACATTGTCTTTGTAGTACATTCTTCTTTTATTTTCTATGTATTGAACAAGGGCTTCCTTAAATGTTCTTATTTCTCGGTGTTTAATTTAATGAAGGGTTTGAGATCCTATGTCTATCTACAGGTTTATGCATAGGATTCCTTATATTATTGAAAACCCTCAGTGCAAATGAGAGGACACATGAGTTTTATGAATTTCTATGTACATAGACCACGTATTTGAGGTTTTTCTTACTTGATTTCTTGATATTTCATATATGCACTTGAAATTTGAAGCCTTCTTTCCTTATGTTGTCTAGGCCCCTCTTTTTATCTATATTTCTCAAAACCCTACCTCTGTTAAATTTTTCTCAAGACTATATTGAAGCCCATATCAACATTTGGATTATTTGTAAGGCACATAAAATACTTGGCATTTCTGAAAATGAATCTTTTAAAACAATGTGCAAATTTTACTTGAAAACTTTTTATTTTTTTCGGCTTGAATGAGGGTTCCCATTTTGGGGATTCTATTGTTATCTGTTGTTCTTTCTAGGTTTTTTGCATGATCAAGCCTTTTAAACACTATCAGTAGATGATTGTACACTAAAAATAAAATTGAGATACCTTATTTTTGAGGCTTTACTTTTCCCTTTGTTGTTTCAAATTAGTTATTGTTATGTTTTATTTTATATTGGCACATTCTCTAACATCCAACTCTAAATATGAATTATGCTCTTGAATACTTTCTTTAATTTGAGCTTTGACTAGTACTATGTACTACATATTAGTATGATACTATTTTTTATCCATGTATTGGATTTGGCATTTTAGATGTTATGATATCATACCTTAGGAAGAATGTTATTTCTAAATCCTTACTTAATGTATAAGTGTTTGTGTTTGTCTCTTAATTATTTCCTATTAGCTAGCTAATTTGTCACTTAGTTGTAGCATTATTGATATCGCCTTGTGATTGTTTATATGAAATACCATTCACCTATATGTCCATGTACTATCATTCCCCATAACATATCATACTATTATTGTTGGTAGGTGTTACTTTCTATTATTCATCAACATGATCTACATTATGTGGTCTTCACCATTTAAAAATGTAGTATAATTACATAGCCTTTTGTATCTTATGTAAAATATCTCTGTCTTATCAAAGTTGGTGTAATGTAAATGCTATTCTATTTATGAATAATACTTGTTACCATTGTATCTTGATTTGAGTCTTCAGCAAAGACTACAAATCACCATTTTCCATTTCAAATCATTGTATTAGTATCCCCTCAAAACATGGGTATGACTCCTTTTGTTATAGGAACACCTTGAAGAATCTTTATCTCTATGATTTGAATGTTATGACTTCAATTCTAATTTTTCAATGTCTTTATATTAGTATCATTTGATTAATACTACACTTCATACTTTGGGTTTTACACCTCCTGATTGCATAAATTTGCATACATAAGGGTTTTACACCTCCTAATTGCATACATTTGTATACCCTACTATAGTTGAATTCTTGGAACTGTACAGCTCTAGCCAAGCCATCTGTGTTTGATTTTCATAAGATTTCATGGATGGTTGTCCCCAGTTCCAAAGCTCCAACTTGACCACAGGAAGGGAGTATGCTACAAAAGGTTGAGGAGTCTGGCTTTACATCCACCAGTTGCATTTACTTAAAAGTTTCTAATGCCTTTTCAACAAACCCATTTTGAACATATCCTCCAATCATGGAAGTCCATGAGATGACATCTCTTTGAGGCAATCTGTCAAACAATTTATGTGCCTTGTCTATGTTTCCACATTTAACATACATGTCTACTAAGGCACTAACAACTAAAACATTTGATAAAAATCCCCCCTTTGTTATACTTTGATGGATATCAATGCCTTATTCCAAAGCTCTCATTTTGTCACAGGCTGGAAGGATGCTTGCAAAGGTTTTTGGAATTTATCTTTACACCTGCCAGTTGCATTTGTTTAAAAGTTTCCAGAGCCTTTTCCACAAATCCATTTTGTTCATAGCCTATAATCATTGTAGTCCATGAGACCACATTTCTTTGAGGCATTTTGTCAAACAATTGATGTTCTTTGTCTATCCTTCCACATTTTTCATACATGTCTACTAGGGAGCTTGCAACTATAACATCTAACAAATATCCCTCTTCTATTATCTTTTGATGAATGTCCATACCCTATTCCAAAGCTCCCATTTTGACACAGACTAGAAGAATGTTGGCAAGGGTTGTGGCATTTGGCTTTACACCTGCCAACTGCATTTTTTTGATAGCTTCTAAAGAATTTTCAATATATCTATTTTGTGCATATCCTCCAATCATTGCAATCAATGAAACCACATTTCTTTGAGTTATTTTGTCAAACAGTTTACATGCCTTGGCCATGATTCCACATTTTGCATACATGTCTCATAGGGAACTTGCAACTACAACATCTAATAAAACCCCCCTTCCATTATCCTTTGATGGATGTCCATACCCTGTTCCAAAGCTCCCATTTTGGCACACACTGGAAGTATGCTGACAAAGGTTATGGAATTTGGCTTTACATCTGCCAATTGCATTTGCTTAAAAATTTTAAAAGCCTTTTCAACAAATCGCATTTGAATATTTCTTGCAATCATGGCATTCCATGAGACCTCATTTCTTTGAGGCATTTTGTGAAACAATTCACATGCCTTGTCCATGCTTCCACTTTTCGCGTACATATCCACCTGGACAGTTGCAACCACAACATTTGGATAAAATCCTCTATCCTTCATGCTTTGATGGATATCTATGCCCTATTGTAGAGCTCCCATTTCAGCACAGACTGTAATCATGTTGGCATATGTGAACTGATTGGGTTCAAAACCTATTCATTCAATTAACAAAACTAGTTGGAATGCTTCAAAACTCAAAACAAACACAACACAGAATCACAAAACAACCTGTACTAACTTTTCCAATAGACACCGTGAGCAATCTAATCCACTAATCACCTAAAAACAAAGAAACAAAAAACTCAAGAATTTACTGAAACCGTGCTACTCTGCAAATCTTCTAAATTCCAAATGTTTTTCCCCCCAACCTTTTGCACAGGTCGAGGGAGGCCTCTTATAGTCAAAGATGCAATCTGGATCATGTCAATTTATCAGCAAGAGACATAGTATAACTTGTGATTTATATTTAGTAACTGATCCAAATAAAGAAGAAAATTCATTTACAAGATCACCTTAGTTGTCTAAACTAGAGACAAGGACACCACATAGATAGGGACATTACAGAGAAGATTGCAACAATGCGATCTTCATGACATCTGTAGATTAGACTTTATAACAAAACATTGGATTTAATCAAAGTCTATGGTTCAAGAAGATAAGGATATCGGTATTTATTTCACAGAAACAAGAACCTTGCAATTGAAATATAAGAATTGATTCTCAAATCTCATAAGATCAGACAAGGGACAATACAGTGGAATAGGAATCTCCTATTTGAGGTACTCTATCAAATAGTTGATGTTTATGCTTTGTTCCAAAACTCTCATTTCACAGTGGACCACCATAGAGTAGAAGTGATATTTTAACTTGTTTTTCAAACCACCAAACTAGAATTGAATAAAATCAAATAAAAAATATATAAAATGCTTTTGGTTGATGTTGCTCACTGATTCATCAAAGATGCTCTAGCATCAAGTGCTTTATTGGTTTAGTCATACACTATAGCTAATTCAACCTAATCAAATTAGTCTCAATTATCAAACTAATACTTTCTCTAAAGTCAAGTTTATCCAAGGACATGCCCCAACTCCCTATGAAGTCAGATTGCAAAAATTTATCCGTACAAGCTTGGGCAAGAACAAACACCAGTAAAAATACTTCAAAAACACAGTTTTGTTGATTCCAATTTGCAGAATTTCTTCGTTATGGTAGCCTTGATTCTATGGTGTTAAATCTGATAGCCTTATTACATCATTTAAAACCATTATTGGTCATTTCCAAATCCCCCAACCTAGGACCAAATCACGAGAAAGAAAAGGACATAACACAACCCTGCCATGATTGGGCTTTGAGCATTTAATCTTCCAATTACTAATAGATTAAGCATATTATTACTATACTTAATGTTCCATTTAAATGCATTTAACACAAAAAATAAATTTACAAAATTGAACCAATGACATGTTTACAACAAAGGTCTAATAGAACTCCCAATAATTCTTAAACATACGTTATTTGATATGATGAATTCTTAAACAATTAAGGTTGGAGTAGACATAGTTATTCGCAGTTGTCTATGTGGTACAAGGAAGATTTGGCTAGGTCAAATCTTCCTTCATGCTAGTAGTAAAAATAGACTATTCCTTTATTAAGAATTCATCATATCAGATAAATTATGTTTAAGATTTGTTGGGACTGGTCCTTTGGCGTGTATTAAACGGAATAGAATTTTCAGCATATTATTATCATTCTATTTCTTTGTTGTAAACATGCCATTGGTTCAGTTTTTTTTAAAAAAATTGTGAATTAACATGCCATTGATTCAGTTTTGTAATTTGTTTTTTGTTGTAAACATGCCATTGGTTCAGTTTTGTAAATTTTTTTCAGGAACAATCTGGTCAGTCACTGTCTACACAATACCAGTTACTCCTTTGGTATCACAAACAACAAAAACAACAAATTTCTTGCATAAACAAGTAAAACTAATGCTTGGAAATGTTCCTACATTACCACCAAGAAAATATCACATTCTAAACTTTCAAATCAATACACTGGTGTTTCAATTGTACCTATGGGACAGTGTACTCTGAAATTGCAGAGAAATTAAGTGTACTCCAAATAGACTGCCCTCTACAAAGAATCGACTAGAATCTATTAACCAATCTTCTAATTGTCACATCATTATGCTTTCAAATCAATTACCTATCGGTGTATTGCTTGTGAGGGATAGAAGCCAAACACATAAAGAACATGCACATAAATACGACAACTGAAAAACTTAAATGGAATACACCAAGAAGTATCAAATGATGAATGCTCAATTGTTATAATGGAAAAGCAATATCAGAACCGTCCATTTATAGAACTTGATTTTTCTATAGTCCTAATGATTTTTTTTCTTTCTTGTCTATGCTAGGTGACAGGATTTTGAACATTGTTGACATACTTAAATGGAATACACAATACCAAATGATGAATGCTCAATTGTTGTAATGGCAAAGCATTAGAACCATCCATTTCTAAAATTTGATTTTGTACAGTCTTAATTATTTTTCTATAGGCCTAATAATTTTGAAAATTGTTGACAAAGAGTGTTTCTTTTTTTTATTATAGTATAAATAATTTTTCTATAGTCATAATGAATTTTCTTATTTCTTGTCTTTGGTCCCTTTTTTATTTCATATGTTTGTGCTTCGTGACAGGATTTTGTCACCTTTTTTTATGGTATATTTCATTCACTCTATGTGGAATAGTATTGTGTTCACTATTTTATTTCAGCTTGATATTTCTTTCATTTTTCATATACACAGCGACTACACATGCTGATAAAAAAATGAGCTATTTGATTTAGGTTTACTTTTCATTATTGTAAATGGTTAATATTTCTGATGGTACTCCTTAGTGTGCTCCATATAAAAATAATCATATAAAAAATAATAAATGTAGTAATGATGGTGTGGTGCATTATTGATATAGGCTCGATGACTCTTCTCAATGTGCCAAACTGTCAATGTGGTGGTGGGCAGTGTGTATTGAAGACTTCACAGATACATAACAACCCTGGATGACAATTTTGGTGCTACCCAAATAGAAAAAGGGTTGCTAATGTGTATATATTTAATGTTTCTAATGTAAATACTATTCATTATATTATAAGAACTAATGTAGACTAGACATCACAGGGAAATAATTCCTGGGGATATTTTAGTTGGGTTGATGACAACTCACCTGCATCTATCTGCCCATCTCCACTTATATGTGATGAAGGATTTGAGTGCAAAATGTGTCAGGCTAGGGAAAATGCCAAAATTATATTTTTACGATGCCTTCTCTGTATTGTAATCACATATCTTTGTTGCGACCATATGCAGAGATGAGCTCAGGAATTAGTCAGTTTAGTATTTTCATATTATAACTAATATTTTAATATGGATATGACATAACTTATCTTTATCTCAAGTGCGCATATATATACATTTGTTGAATACACCTGTTGAATACATCTATTTCTCATGAATACAAGGTCCTCCAACAGATGTTGGCAAGCGATCCTTCTTAGTTGTTGTTGTTTTATAAGGTTTGTCTCAATCCCAATAGGTTGTAGTTTCATTTTCTAGATGTGTAAGTCAGAGGGGGCTTACAATAATAAATCATGTAATGAGGGTTCTTAGAACACTAGTATATGCAAATTTCATTATTTAATAATAAAAATCTATTAAAATGTTTGCAGTTGCCCCATTTAATGTGAGGTTTGTCTTGTATTATTTTTGTCATTATGGCCCTCCTCCGCTCTCTAAATTTATTCCTTATCTATGGTCTTTGGATCCCACAGTGTCAACTTGGAACCGAAGGACCAAAAGTTTCTCTTCATCATCTGGGTATACCACTCAATTATGTTGTCTCTAAAAAATTGTGACCATGATACCTACAATTATGTTTCTCAATTGTTGTGTCCCAGGACCCCTTATGACCCTTTACGACCATTTACGATCCCTAAGAATACATCTTAGAGGTCTTAAAATGTCGTAAAGGGTCATAAGAGGCTCCTAGGAGGGGCCAGATGAGCTTCCACCTTCACGTGGTTGGCCCTGTTAAGTAGAGAATGTTATACTCTTCTCGAAACAAAATGAAGCTCAATAATTTAAGGTCTCAGTCCACAAAAAAATTAAATTAGACTTACTATCCAAATTGGTACATTGATGAGAATCAATGATGGGCTAGAGTTTTTAGATTCTGAGAAGACATATATGCACATGGTATCAAGGGTGAGAATTTTTTTGTTACAATGGAAAAGCTTATTTAATGAGAATCAGTTTATTTAAGAGGGAGAACTCTTTATTTTATGGATCCAATCTTAATGAAAAAGAATATGCTATATTAGTATTTGTGTTTAGACTCAATATTGTCGTGAGTTAATTTCTCAGTCTAGTTCAAATCATATCATATCAAACTATGCTATTAAGCCTTTGGTGTCGTTGTGATCTTTGGATATATGAAAAGTCCTATGTCAAGAAAGTGATTTATCTTTATCTTAGTTTCTGTAGTATTGAAAAAAATGAGTGGGTTGGACATTAATGGTGGATCTATTCTCTCTTATCATTCTTCATAATCCCTTTGGTAGTTATTCTTTCTTGTAACTCGCCTTAATTGGTGTGCATATATTTGAGAGAAATCTTTTCCATGGTTTTTCCCTTTACAAGTTGTTCCACATAAATCTATTATTTCTTGTGTTTATGTTTGCTATTGTTTTTGTGTTCCTATCCTTAAAAGGCTATAATTTCAAAGTAAGTTTGGTGCAACTAAATATGTATTGTGTAGGATTGAGGAAAGAAGATGTATAGCTGGAAATGGACACGGAGCTCTACCTTGTCATAAGCGGTGAGAAGTATCCCCATGAAATGGGAATGATAATTAAGGTGGAAATGGTGGGTGGTGGAGATTAACGATCTAAGAAAGCATTTCCCAAACTCTCCCACAACCCATTTACTTCTCACAACATCCCCCTCTTTCTCATCGCCCAACACATCAACCCCAAAAACAAGAAGGCGGCAAATAGTCTGGCTAATAAATTGGGAGACTGGTTTTAGATATAATCTTTAAGTATTGTTTTTGGCATAGATGTAGATTGCTTAGTCATCTCCTATGAATGTCATTGAAATGTTGTGAGGCTTATTCTTTCTTTTATTTAGACTCAAGAAAATCTTTATAAGTGGAAAGTTTTATTGAAAGTTTAAGGACCTCGACAAAGAACATGTTTGTGTGAAATAAGATAGAAAATGTGTGACTGTTTGTAAACAACAACAAAATAATATTGTTGTTCTCAATTTGATAATTATTTTTTTTTAAAAAATAAAAAAATTCTACCACTTTTTCGATGAACAAAGAATAGACATATCGACGAGAGTGCTATATGGTCAACGTTTATTCTGACAATTTCTAGTCATAATTTCGATGACTCTTCCGACCAACATTGGTCATAGAGATAAATGGTATAGCCGATAATTATTCCAAGTTGAAGTGATTATTTTGACGTTGTTTCTATCCATAATTCAACCACTGCTGATGTCACAATTTGACAGAGATTTGGTGTGTCCTATTATCGATGAAAAAACTTTGACAACCATTATGGTCAATTGGTCGACCAATTTGCATCTAATAATTGACTAAACCTCGTCGAAAAACAAGCTAAAATTTACTTGTGCCTTGAAATTATTTTCATGTAATATGATTGGTCGCTTTGCATCTAGATGTCCGGAGAGAATTTCTAAATATAAATCGGGGAATTTCAAGCCTAGATATCAGAAGAAATGTTATTATGTTGTTGATGATGATGCTATTGATGAGGAATCTAAAAATAGTGAGGAAGAGATTGTTTTGGTTTCTATACAAGAAGAACTCCCTATGATTGAAGAAAGAGACCTTTTTATCAAAATAGAGAAGAAATGTGAATGGAAAATAGACAATGGATGTTCCCATCATATGATAGGTGATGTGAATAAATTTGTGAAGCTTGAAAAATATAATGATGGTGTGGTTAGATTTGGAAAACATGCTCCTTGTTTGATCAAAGAAAAAGGTTCAATAACCCTTGATGGTAAGAATAATACTAATGATGTCTTTTTTGTTGATGGACTATAGCATAATCTTTTGAGTGTTGGATAGCTCTTTGACAAAGGTTACAACTTACGATTCAAGGATGGAATTTACACTATCATAAATAATTCTAGAATTTAGATTACATCGGGAACAAAGACCAGAAGTAATATTTTTCATTTGAATACATCTAAGAATATTTTTTGGTTACAAAGATAGATGAATTGTTGGAAAGGAAAAGACATGTTGGAGACAAAACATGAGTAGAATACTAACTAGGAGAATCTTCTAAGACAACATAAGGTAAAACATATCAGACTGAGAAACCAAAAGAAACATCCATGAATCATGATAATGGACAAAAATTTAACGGAATATGATTTACATGCAACAAAAAATTTCATAGACCAAAAGAATGCTAGAGAAACTCCAATGCTACATCATTTATTGGACATTGTCTTACATGGTAGTAGTATGGACACAACTCTAGAGAATGGAGATCTAGATCTAGACTGATGATGAGACCTAATGCTAATGGTGGAAACCCTACATGCAACAAATGCAATAACTTTGCACACATTGAAAGATATTGCAAGCTAAGAACCAATCCAAATAATCAGAGGTATGTAAATCAGAATATCATTTGTTACAAATGCAAAAAATATGAGCATGTTTCTAAGCATTACAGATATAGAGTCAATGGTTTGGTTGAAAAGATTAAAGATGCCTTTGAGTATCTCATAGGTATGCTTGGGGTAATGGCCCCTCCTTTTCAGAATTAATTGATGTAGGATGACATCAATCCAATGGTCTCAATTGACTTACCCTACATTTGGACTTGATGTTTTTGGGAGATTCTCCTAAGGGGGAGTAGTTGTGTAGATGAGAGATTGAGTATTGTTGTGATATGTGAAGGGTATACTATCCCTTTTCTATTGATGTCAAAGGGGGAGATAATCATGTGAAGAACATTTTAGAAGGTGAGAGAATCAAAGTTATCAGAGTTAGAGTTGTTACTTTGTGCATTAATGGTTTTTCACATCATATATTGTCGTCAATGACAAAGGGGAAGATTGTTGGGATTGTTGGAGATTTTTGGATTGCTGGTAGAGGATTTATTACTAGTTATATTTGTTATTAATGTTTTTTCATTGATATCAATATATTTTTTTGACAAACAATGTACTTGTTGTTGTTTAGTGAAGAGAAAGGTTTGGTGTGGTTACAATTTGGCTCACATATGCTTCCTAACCTTGTGCGATGTTCTACAAAGTGTATACATGATATTATTACATTTGCACATGGTTAGGATTTTTTTATGAGAGTTATCAAAAATTTGATGAAGACTGGATTCTATTAGTATTTACCGATGAATTATTTCAAATAGAGGTTCGGTATTTTGATTGGAAAGTTTTGGTGAAGCTAGTTGGTGATAAGTGATCATGGATGACCTTTTGGGACATAGATAGTTGTGTTTCTATAGAGGATTATTTGAGTGGAAGATAATTTTTTCATTGGATAGTGGATGGAATTATTTTCCTTGCTGACTCAATTAGGAAATGTGTCACTTTGATTATTAGGCTTATCTATTGGTGTGTTAGCATGTAAATCTTTATTCTAATGCAATCTATATTTTTTCTATCTTACACCTATGGAATAGAATTGGTTGATGTAACTTATTTTTTATTGGGCCAACTAATTATATGTTTGAGACTTGTATAAGTAAATTCATTTTGTGAATCTTATATTTATGGATGGATGTGCATAAACGTAGATATTAGACTTGTGATCAGAGAAGAGATCAACGATAATTGAGAAGAGCTATAATTTGTGCTCCAAAGGAACTATACTAGCATTATTGATGTTGTTTATCAATTCATTTTCAGTGGATTTTTATCCACAAGTGATTTGTCAATCACTCTTTGGATTGTTGGCCTTATTGTAATCATATTGTTGTCTAAAGGGATTGTTGTCTCTAAGCTATGAGATCTAGAAGAGTTCCTAAATGCATGTATATTCCCCATTGGACCTTTAACATTATTTTTTATTTGTACAAGTGTAATATCTTGTGGGTTTGATTCCCACTAGAGATTTTCACTTAACCAAGTTTTCCTCGATAATAAAATCTTGGTGTTATGTTTTTTGATGTTATTTGTTCTTCATTGTTATTAATTTTTTAGATGTGATAAGTTGTTGGAGGTTTAATGTTTTAATTTCTTAAACTGGGTCACCCCTCCTCTTAGTTATGTGGTGCATTATTATTTCTAACAAAAGTCATGTTGTTATTTCATAAATAATGCTTCTTGTATGTTTAGAAATCTAGGAAGTGGTGAGCATTATGAGACCCACCTTATAATCACGTTTCCTGTTACCACTTTTTATGTTCATTCAAATTGATGGCTATTGTTAACCTATTTACTAGGTGAGCTTGCTAAGATACCCTAGCTCACAATTATTAATGATCTAGATTAGATTTGAGTTCATTTCTTGAGCTAAATTGAAAATGCATGAAAAGGAAAGAAAAGAAAATCAACTATCCAATGGAATGAATGGCATACATATATTGGATCATATATAGAATTGAAGCATTTATGGCAAGTATATGCAGAAAGGAAAGAAAAGAAAATCATATGAGTTCACATAGGCCGTGAGCATAGCCTTAAATAATCTATGGCTATATATACCCTACATAAGTAAATACAAATAGATAATGGGGTACAAGTCATTGACTAATTGAAGGAAGAATGTTGAGTTTTGGAGTAAATTTTAGGTTTTTTGAGAAGAGTATTTTTCCTATCTTATTGACATCCTTCATGCCTGTGTCTCATTTATTTTATATGTTTGCAAGAAATTTTCCAAGAGGGGTCTAAGTCTCAAGTTCACCATGTGCAAAAAATGTCTGCATATCCTTGCCCTAGGTCTTTTTGTCCTCAGTAGGGTTTTATCTTTGAAATATGTCTTAAGTGTGCCCTAGATCTTTTATGTTTACATGTTACTTTTCAAGGTACTTAAGTTCTCATATGTGCAGGTGGTTATTCATCCTCTCATGTGTTCGCTAAATCTTGCAATAAAACTATTAAGTCCTCTTTATTTCAGTGAATAACTGACACAGTTTAGACTCTAACTTGTTTTATGTTGTCACGTATTCTCAGAATGATGGGTGGTTAGTGATATTTTCCTAGAGATTCAGTGAATAAGGTATTCATCAAATCATGTGATTCCTGGCATTTTTCCCTAAACATCTAGCGATTCAGCATAGCGATCATCGCCCATTCACTTGATGTAGCGGTGAAGTTCTTAAATATTTGGTGACTCAACGAAGACCCTTGATGAAATCCTTGATCAACGGTTATTATTAAATCTCGAGTTAAAGGTTGTAGTTAGTGAAAGATTCAATGATTCAGTGTAACAGCTATCGCATGATCATTTGATTTTAATGGTTAGTGAGCTAGCATTCAGGGACCTAGCAAAAGAGGCTTTCACTTAATTTCCAAGTCCCAACGGTTAAGTGTGAAAACATCTAGCGATTCAGCGGCAAGCTTATAAAAGGGTGAATATTTGTTCAGTCAGGTGATCTCCAAATATGATTGATAGTTAAGGCAGAACATTCAGCAACTTATCAAATAAGGTATTCTCTTAATTGCATAAAACTGGCGGTTAGTGATTTTGCATTTAGCCATTCAGCGACAAAGTAAAAGATAATAAGATAAAGGTTCTCTCCCATTAAGAAATCAAGAGACTAAAGGTATTCGCTTAATCTCATGATGAAATCGTTCAGTCTTAAAACATTCAGGGATTCAGCGAGGGCCATGGATAAGGATGAAGATCAATGGATGGCATTTAATCTAAGGATTGAACCAAGGTTAAGAGGGATATCTAGCAACTTGGTGATAATGGCATTTCACTGAATCACATGATATAACTGGGGTTAGTGATGGTGTCTAACAATTGTGTGAATACATTTGTCGTTGAATCACATTATCAAGCTTGAGTTAAGTAAAATATTTTGAGATTGTGTGAATACAGTGTTCGCTAAATCATGTAATACAACTAAGGTTAAAGAGAAGATCAAGAGATTGCGCAAAGGATTTAGTCGTTGAATCTCCAGATAGAGTCTGGTTAAGTTCTCATAAATGAATAAAGAAAAAGAGATGTTCTGATGTAGAAAGGTACTGTGTTGAGAAGGAAAAAGTGAAAAAGCCAGCCAATCAGAAAGTGAGGGTTTTGTCATTAATCGAGGGCTTCAAAGCATAACACAGTGATCATTTATTTTTATGTTCTTTCCAAGTTTTAAATGAAACCTGTCAACATCTCACCTTACGGCTAGCTTTGATTTGAATTCGATGTTATATAGAAGTGAATGTTGAATTGAATTGGGATAGATTTGTTGTAATCTTGGCAATATTTATGCATTCATTGATCAACAATATATAGACGGAATATTCACATTTACACTTATCAGTTTTCCAGAGAGAAATTGTGATTTTGAAGGCATTACAGTGTAATTTGGATAGCCGATTTGCAGAGCCAAGTATTCATTAGAAATTGTAAAAATGAGTCAACCTAAGCCCAACTTGGCCTCATCCAATGAAGGAGAAAAAGAACAAACAGATGAGAAGAAGGAAAAACCAAATTTTTCTAAGGAATTCATCATGTTGCTCCCTGGTTCAAATCAAAATAAGAAGGCAAGTTGCGGAGTCTTCACAGATGACACGTCAAATTGTAGGGATGCTAATACCCCTTCTTGCTCTGGTTTATGTTATTTAGTTACTTCTATTATAATTGACATAGACCTATCCCCATCTGCAATGCATGGACTCTAGGCATGGCTAAGATGATAGTTCTTGATTTTTTCTTAGATATTGACCTTCTATTTGAGTTAGCCAGGAACTATGATCCTGTATCCAAAACCATTAGGAAAAGTGACCAATCACCCCTAGTTACTCTGGATAGGGGTTCCTTTATGAAGGCTTTCAACTTTTATTCCTTGTCATCTAGAGAGATTGACCTAAGAAAAGAAAAGGAGAAGTATGCAAAGAAGGTGGAGCTTGTGAAAACCCAAGTTGCTCGATATATGCCTAGAAATGGTAAATATGTTACCCCTCTCCCACCACACATGAAAGCTCCCTATGAATTTAAGGCCCTCCATTTCTATATGAAATATCTAGCATATGGGCTATGTTGAGTTTTAGGGATAGATAGAGATGCAAAAAGGATACCAGGGGATATACTAATGATGATCTTGGACATTCAAAACTTACATGCCAACACGGAATATGATTACATTCAGTATGTAATTGATAGGATGCATGAGATTTTGGTGAGCATCAGAGAGGGAAAGAAGCCAATCAAATTCATGCACTACTTTCTGTTGATGCATATGATTTTGTACTACAATGTTGATAGCCTCGATGTGCACATACTAAGACCAAGGATAATGTTTGAGGGACAGCCAAATCAAGTGCAACTGTGGTTGAGAGTGTGTAATTACACCTCCAATGAGAATGAATTCTTTGGTTTACAAAATTAGATAGTCCATCCAATCCTGAACATGATGGGGACAAATATCACAAGGCTTTTTGTTAGAGTGCATAGGCTCCTTAGGCCTAAACAATTTGTTTCAAAATGGAAAATGGGCCATAACTGGAGAGATTTCTATCTGGGTTAGACTTATACATTTCTCAAAGTCTACGATTTCCCACAGCCCCCTCACATACTTCCAAAATATGTGCCACTATGAGTTTCCCTGCTGGAATTCCTTTGGCAGTTGATATGGACTAATAAAGAGCACCTGGCTCTGCATAAGACGGGAACTTTCACTCCTCGGCAATTCAAATCACCAAGTTTTTTGATTGGAAAAAGAGCATTGCCACAACTTAGTACATGGCTGAATCATTTTAGGATGGCCTTTGTTGTGTACAGGTATGTGGATTCTGAAGATTTCATTAAGAATGAAAATAAATGGCTTGTCCCCCACATTGGTGCTATTAAAGACCATGAGGGATGTGATGATGAAGATGTAATTAGAAACATGCTGGATTTGGATGATATTGGGAGAAAGATACCAAATTCTATGACTTGTTAAATTTTGAAGCTCAAATCAGAAAGTTTGGAATTGCCTTTGGAGGGTTTTTCCCAGGCCTCCCCTACTTAAACATAATTGATAGAATGGTATAGATGTATGATACTCTCTCCAACTAGTTGGAAGCCCAGCTTGAAGAGAAGTTAGAGGTGAAAAAGGATTACTCCTCTTAAGAGTATGAGGAAGGCAGTGAGGGCTCTTATGAAGAAGATAGCCCACCCCAAATCAATGAGCCTCCTTTTATTGATCTTGACCAAGATGCCTCTTAGGCAGAGGATGTTTCAGAACCTCCTCAGAATAAATAGAGACTTGAGGAAGGAGAGCCCTCAAAAGGAAAGAAACAAAGGAAGGAAGTTGACAGGGTTGCAGCCCTAGTACCTGGTGATAGAGCATACTATCACCATATGAGGAAAAGCATCAGAGAAGGAAAGAAGGTGGCCACACAAGAAGAAGTGGAATTGCCCCTCCTTCTTTGCAAAGATGAACAAGAAATGTAGTAGGAAGAGTTGCCTAATGATGACCAATTCATCAAAAGTGAGGAATTCAAGAATTTCCTAATGTGGAAAAAGCAACACGAAATAGCAAAAAATAGTCACTGAAGGTGATGATCCTGGTAATGAAGCCTTTAAGGCACTAGTTGCATATGACCCTAAGTCTAAGACCATTATTGTTGAGGATGAAAGGGAACTGGTTAAGTCCAGTGGAATGCTCTTGGTGCCAGGATGGGATTTAACATCAGTTTTCATTATAGATCAGATCAGAAGGCAACCTGAGGGCAGTCTTTCCTATGAGGCCCAAATTGGTGATATGATAAGGGGATGTGGGTATGACCCTAAATCTCAGGCCCTAGCAATGTGGTCTCTTTCTCCAAGGACTCAAAATGCTTCCTTGGTTAGTACAGAAGAAACGATGGAGGGAAACAAGATCATCTGGACTATTCAAAATACTAGTGATCTTGAGGTGTCAAAAGCAGTGACACATTTTTCTCACCTCAATGAAGCTAAACCTACTCAGTTGTCAAATTGGTATGGAAAATTTTTTGATGAGGCCATAACCCTAGCAAAGGATAGAGAAAATGGACTAATGAAAATCAAAGTCCTAGAGGATGAGCTTGAGGAAATGAAAGCTAAACTTGAAGAGGCCTCTAAGGAAACTCCTCCTCCAGTCCTACAAATTGAAGCTACAGTGCAATCAGTGGTGGAGGTTCTTGTTGAGGTAGTGGATAAAATAGAGAAAGATAAGCTAGATGTAGCCTTAAAGGCCCTCTCTAACATCATACAACATAGATGTGAAATAATCAAAGGGAAAATGGACTCAGTCCATAACTCATACACTATGTTACAAAAGACTAATGAAAGTGTGAAAGATGCTATGGCTACTTTAGAGACACTATTTAGCATATGGTCTGGTAGAGGATCCCTCTTTGAAAAACTTAAACTACTAAAACCACACCGGCTAGATATTCCAAAATCAGTTGTAAAAGTGGGAGAAAAAATAGAACTAATCGGTGCAACTTGGGATTTCTTTAAGGGTAAGGTAAATCACATAAGGGCTAAGATGGATATGTTTGGCCCAAGCTTCAAAAATTATCTCCCTCCAATTTACAAAGATGATGGTAGCATCATAGAAGTCGAGGAATGGAAATCAGTTGATGACTAGGCAGGAGGCCTTCTTAAATGATGATGGCTCCTTACACATTAACCGGTTCAACAACATTCTGGATGACATATTTAAATTTGAAAATGAGTGTACCAAAAAAAAATTTGACACTAAATCCATGACTGATTCAAGATGGGACAAACAAATCAAGTTGTTGCGGAGCTTAAAGGCATACACCTAGCCTACAAAGGAAGAGCTTGCATGTTGGGACAAGAGTACCAGGCCTAAGAAGAAGAAGCCAACTGTTATTGAGTTAGAGGCAATAGAAGAAGAGTTAACTACACATGGCACTTGATCCTTGAGCATAGGGAGGGTAACTATCATAAAGAGAATGATGTATGTTAGCTAGATGGTGATCATCATTCACACAACAATTTTCAGTAGCTACTCAGAATATCTATAGACAAAGGTACCACCTATGAAGATTCACTATGATTGGAACAAACTTCTCATTTCTTTTTCTGTTTCATCTCATGATCTATTGTACTTTTGTCTTTTAGTGCAAGTCACTATCCTAGCCATCTGAAGCTTGTTCCATACTTTCTTTTAGAATTCCAAGATGGCTAGTGTATAAATAGAAAGTTTTCTATTTTTGTAAGGGTGGTGAATACTTATTGTAAAGAGAGTTTTTGTACTAGTACTTTCTCTTATAAATTTGTGTCTTTGAATGTACTGATATAGGAAAAGATCAATAAAATATACTAGAACTCTTTTGCATATTTTGATTATCTTCATGTATGGATCTTGAATTCTTTGTGTATTAAATTTGTAAGGAATATTTAATGCATCATTTAAAAGGTAGATAGTGAAGTTAAACTTAAGTTTCTTTCAAGGGAAGGGTAAATCTTAAGGGATATTTTAGGGAATTCATAGTTTATGCAAGAATATGATGATAGTATAAGCAAATGAGAGGATGATTTTTAAGGTATATCATCTAGGTTTTGGGGTATTTGATTTGAGGGATTTTCTATAGATGTGTGTTTTTTGACTCTGATACCCTAGGATCTGGCACTGGTCTTGGCTAAATTTACATTTTTCACCATCACCAATATAAAATAACCAATTTATCTTAAGTTTGTGTTGTATGAAGCAAATGTTCTTATCTGTGTCAAGAATGCAGATAATTTTTGTGATACTTTAAAGAAGTAAATCTGAAAGGTAAACCCACCTGCACTTGAAGCTCGAAGTGAAGAAGGATTCTCAATCCTTAGTACCTTAGTGTTTAATTTTGTGAGATGCATATGTTGGGAGCACTAGATTTATGTATCAGATGTTTTCTTATTCCTATTTACCATCTGCAATCTTAAGCACTAACAAAATTGGTGACTCTACTGGGGAATAGTATTGTACAATAGGCTTGTTACATTTTTTTTAACCATCTATTATTTTATTTGCAGACCAGTTTATAAAATTTCACCCCACTTGTCCATGGGTGGGGACTCTGAAATCTATGTTTACTAGTTGATGGTATAGTGCAATGAAATTTGTGTATGTATTTTGTTGAAAACACCATGAGTTGATAAAGGTTTACTAGGTCATATTATAGGGATCACCCAAAAAGTAATATGGGTGATGAACTTCACACACATAGTAGAAATCAATGGTCTAGGAGAGGTCTATTTAATCCAAATTCTCCAAGACCTTCTAAAGATCGAGTTCCCACACCTATTCCTAAAGAAGCCTCTTCTTCTTCTGAAAATCTTGAGCCTCTTAGGAAAACAAACCCTAATGCAATTAATCCCTCCCGAGAAGATGAATTTATAGACATAGGGTTTTTCCCTACACGAGAGAGTCTAGAGCCACCAGGAGAAAATTCTATTGTTGAGACTGCCTCTTATGATTCTAAGAAATTTCGGGAAGAAGTTATAGCTCTGAGAAAAAAGGAGCATGAGAAAATATTGGAATTTTCTAATAGAAGAAAGGTGTGAGAGCAACAGATTTATGAGTTACTCATGTAGAGACAAGAAATCATGAGAAAGAAAAAGAATAATGAGCTCCAAGCTAAGAGTTTAAGTCAAGAGTTCAAAGGTCTAGCCAGTGAATTTTTTGGTGATATGGGAGCTTTGAGACAACAAGTCAATAGCAATGAGCCTAATCCTAAGAAGGATGAGTTTTAGGGTGAAGAGTCTATTCTAAGACAGTTGCATCCATTAGAAATTAAGAGAAATGAAGATCTTTAAAATAATACAAGGGATGCATCTGACAAAGGAAAACAAAAGGTGGTTGGCATAAGCATAAATGAACCCAAGAGGAATAATGTTATTCCTGATGTTGTGTCTCAGGCTAACTTAGAATTGGAAAAGGCTAGAAAATCCGAGGACTTATCTATCCAATTGGAGAAGATGGAGTTGGAAGCTGTTGCAAATGAGATGAAAAGGAAGATTGTTTTCTTACATGCTAACATGAATACAACTACTAGTAGCTCAATCCCTGTCACTATTGGGATAGTGCCACAAAACCAACCATGTGGTTCAATGCCTAGTCTACAAATTTTTGGCCCCAAACAAGTGGTCTAAGGACCAGTTCTAAATATTAATCCAATAATCCCATTGGTTGGTGGTCCCATGGGTAATATGTTATGTCAAAATAATTGAGGTGGTGGAGCACAAGCTCCACAAAATTTTTAAAGGAGGCCAGTTCATCTAGATAGATATAGACCATTGTTCTTTGATGGTATCCCTGGTCAACCGAATGCTATCCCAAATGAGGTAAGAGACAAGATCCCTAAATTTACTAAAAATAATGTTGTCACATGTGAAGAGCATCTGAAGTCTTTTACTATAGTGTAAACAACTATAAAATTGTGAATGAAGATGTTTTAATGAAACTTTTTGTTCAGCCATTAATTGAAGATGCTAGGGATTGGTATAGAGGTCTTCCTAAAAATAACATTACTTCATGGGATGAATTCGTTAAGATATTTAAGGAGAAATATGTTGAACATGTTAACTCTAGTTATATGCTTAATTAATTCAACAATATCAAAAGCATCCCAATGAGAGCATGTCTAAATTCAATAGTAGGTTTCAAAAGGCAATGTAAAAATTATTTCAAGTCTTAAGAATGATGATGAAGCTTGCCTAACCACATATTTTAATGCCTTGGATGGGAAAATATCTTATCTCTTGAGAGACAAAATCCCCCATACTCTGAGAGATGCTTTCAAGTTAGAAATAAATATTGAGAGTAATAGGAAAGCATCTGGTCAGATGTACAAAATGGACAAAGGAAGATTATGGAAAGAAACCAAGCCACATCCTACAAGACCAACTAAAGAAGATGACATGGTTAACAAGTTGGCAAGTGTTGTCAAGGATCTCTCAAACAGGATTGAAAAGGGTGGGAGAGGTTATCAGGACACTAGGCCACCTTATCAAAGGCATGAGATATTCCCTAGGTTGCAATATCATCCTTACAAGACTAAAGATAGGAAACCAGTCTTTGATACCCATGAAACATAAAAAGGAAGGGATACCCCTGATCCTTTGAAGGAAAATGCAGCACATAATGAAGAGAGTATCCCATGGTGTGTGGCGTGTAATATGCCTCACTCACCTTATCAGTGTGTTGTATCCCAAGATTTGGAAGAACAAGTAGAAGAACCACATGCAAGATATCATGAAGGATCTGAAAAAGCCTATAGTCAGCATGTTTACCACTGAAAAAGTGGAAGAAATTTCATCTTCAGAAGTTGAAGAAATATTTGTTGATGTTAATCATAAGAGGAGAAGTCTCCCAAGATATGAGCAACAAGTTTTTACCCAATCTGATCAAGATGAGACTGACAATGATGTTTGCAAAAAAAATGTGATCAGACCAAAGTTGGATAAAGCTCACTGGAGAAATCCCAGTGAAGAAGAAATTAGAACTTTAACTGTGGCTACAATTTCTCAAGCTAGATCCTCATGTAATTTGAGGAATAGAAGAGTTGACACTGATCAAGGAATACCAAGATCATTTTTTATAAAAGAAGGTTCTCAAGATAGGGTTTCTCCAAAACCAAATGTTGTCAAAGGAAAAGGTGGTAACAACAGTAAAGAAGAGCCTATTCTTATTCAAAATGCCAAGAGGAATGAGGTATTTTCCACAGAAAAAAGAAACAAAAAGGTTGGTAGAGAAAAGGATTTGTCAAATCTTTCCACTGAACCCCCAAATTTTGACATGAGACATGCCCTATCTCAAATGAAGGTCTCTATCCCCTTGTTAGAAATGTTGAAGATTAAAGAGCATTAGGCAACAACATTAGCTTTGATAAATGAACAAGGATATGTTCCTATTACATCAAAAAAAGGAAATTTAGTGGAGGGACCTAAGACAACTAAGGGGATTTCTAACTTTTGTGTTAGAAATATTGTGACTCAAGAACCATCATCCATTGATCCTATCTATGTTACTTTGATTCTTAATAATCTGTTGCTAAATAATTTCATGATAGAATTTGGTGCTATAGCTATTGTGATGCCATACCATGTCATGAAGGAAATAGGATTGCATGTTGATACATCCAATGGCAGATGTTATGCCATCGAGAACAGAGCAATTCCTTTGGTAGGAACCTTAGTGGGAATAGAAGTAAATATTGTTGCATTCCCTGAGGCTACATATAGGATGGATGTGGTTGTAGTTGATACCAGGCCTCATTATGGTATGCTTCTACCAAGACAATGGGCAGCAGTAGTGGGAGGAAAATTACAACTAGATATGTCATTTGCTACTATTCCTATAAATGGTACCAAGGTGAAGTTGTCCAAAGATCCTCGCTCCTCTATCATGGTTGAAATGGTAGAACCTGAAGACTTGAACTCTGCTGTTGACATTGACATGAAAAAATTTATTGTATAAGTGGTTAAGCCACAACTAAAAAATATTGATCCAATAGTGGATGATTTGTTACAACAACAAGATGGACTATGGAAAATGTACTTTATTCTCTAAAGAAGGATCAGGAGCTGGTGTTTTTCTTATATCCCCATCAGGTACTACTCTTAAATACTCATTTTTGTTGACTTTTGAGTGCACTAATAATACTGGTGAGTATGATGCTTTGATATTGGGATTACATATTTCCATACAACATGGTATAAAATGTTTAAAAGTTCATGGAGATTGCCAATTAATCATAGCTCAAATTAGATCCAAGTATGCTGCCAAGGATGACATGTTAAAGTTGTATAGATATGTTGTCTGGGATAGATTAGAGTTATTTGGTGCTTTCAATATTCATTGGGTGGAAAGTTCAATAATATTATGGTAGATTTCCTTGCAAATGTTACTGAAAAGGTATAAACATGTATTTTCTTGGTCTTATGATAACCTCAAAGCCTATAGGGAAGACTTGTTTCAGCATGAAATCCCTTTAAAGGAAGATACCAAACCTTTTAGGAAGAACCATAGGCCTGTCAATCACCTTCTAGCCATTAAAATGCAAATAGAGCTAACCAACTTAAGGGATGCTGGCATTATTGAGCCTATAAGGCATTCATCCTGGGTTTCTAACTTGGTACCAATCAGGAAGAAGAATGGTGACTATTATCTCTATTTGAGCATTAGATGTTGTCACTAGTATCAAATTAGATCTATTGGTTATCTAAGTTGATCGATCGGTAAAAGGAAGAACATCAAGCTATAACATGCTAGTCGGTTGAACAAACAAGCCCTCACACCGAACAATCACAAGGTAGTACCGAGAGAAAAATGGAAACTAGTTTAACCGGCCACCAGAGCATTTTTAACAAGCATTAGAGTTAACTGAGCACCGACTGTCAATAAATAAAAAGAAGCATACACATCGAGCACCAATGTATTTACTGATCAGAATTAGTTGTGTTTATCGAGTTATCCAGGAAATGACATAGTAATCAATAATGACACATTTATCTATGCAAACGGTTACATGGATTCATAAAACATTTTACCAAGATCGAGGATTATTTATTGTAGATGTAATAATTAAATATAATGATGATACCTATGTAATAGTCAGATCTAGGTCAATTTTGTACATCGTAGATCTTAGGTTTTCTAAGATGTTGTAAACCTAATTAGGTCATGGCAATCTTAACATTTTTTTATATATGTGTAATTGTTTTCATTTCGACAAGTGAGTTCAATGTAATATGAAGAAGGAGATCATGAAGCAATAGCCACCTTCTTGACTTCAAAATTCAAACAAGGTTTACATGACAAAGCAGTTATCAGAGATCAAATCAGTTTATTCAGAGATAGTCAAGGCTATCGAGAAGAATAGAGGACAGTATAATACACATAGAGGTGATATTTATTCAGTTTGATATTGATCTAATTTAGACAAAGTATAGTTGTCATTTACAGATACATTTATGTTATTCTCTAATCATTGTAACAGAGTTAGTAAAATCTCCTAACAGAGTAGACTTAACAGTCTATTTGTAAATCTCTTAACTGAGTGCACACTCAAGTAGTGTTGTTTAAATCCTTTAATAGGGCAGATCTAGTCAATCTGAATGTTACTCCTAGTAGGGTAAGATCACCAGAATTGATCACAACTTGTAGCCTTAACCGAAAAACTTTATTATCCGCAGTAGTGAAGAATTTGTGGGTATCATCCCCACCATAGTTTTTACCTTCTAACAAGGGTTTCTATGTAACCAAAATATTGGTGTTATGTGTTATATTCATGCTTGATCTATTGTTTCATTTCATGTACTTTACATTTACAAAGTCATTTTGATGAATGTTGCATACAATGGATTTAGTTGGTTAGTTAGTTACTACTATTTTCAAATTGAGCATTCAGTTAAATTTTTTGAGGGTACTGATTCACCCCTCCCCTCTCAGTCCCTTATATTTCCATTCCAATAATTGGTATTAGAGCTAGATCTCTTATTTGGAATTTTAACCACTAAAGAGGAAAGATCAGAAGATGGAGAGATACAAGTTGGACAAGAACATTGAGAATCAAAAGATTCAGATGCAGATCTTTATTGATCAATACAAGAAAGCTAAGGATGAGTTGAAAAATTTACTGGTGTAGAGAAAGGACATGGCTATTAGGAAATGTGAGATTGATTATCATGAAGAAGAAATTGATGATCGATTTGATAATATCAAATCCAGTTTAGGGAGTATATCTGACATATCTAAAGGTGCAATCTCTGATTTGTCTAAGAAAAATATTCATTTGAATAAACAAGTAAAAGCCTTGCAGATCAGTCAAGAAACACAAATGGTAAGAATGATTGATGTGATGAACAATGCTAGATAAGATGAAAAAATAAGAAATTTGGTTGTTGAAGACAAAAGACAAATAACTAAACAGTTACAAGTGAAGGAATCTGAGATACTAAGACTTACTAAGCATCACTTCAAGATATCCAATCAGATGATTATTGCAAGCTAGAAGATCAATTGAGTAAATAATGAGCTGTCAAGAAAACTTGAAGACATTGGTGTACTCGGAGAAGAAAATGAAAATGAGAAATGAAGTGAAAATGCAGCAACAACATAATGAGATGATGAAAAAGGCTGAAGATAGTTCCAAGAAAATTGATGATTTTCTGATTAGTCAAAGAGGACTTGGAAGCACTACTGGATTAGGCTACACCGAGCAAGGAGAATAATCTAAACAAATTGAATAGATGAATAACTATAAGATTCAAAGACCTAAGACACTATCATGCTATCACTGTGGTAAACTAGGTCACACTTCAAATGTTTGCAAGAGTAAAGCACAAGGTAAACCTAAAACCACTCCTAAATTTAATGGTCATTGTTATAGATGTAACAAGTTTGGACATCAAGCATATGAATGTAGATCTAAGTTGAATAGGATTCCTAAAAAAACCTATATAGATAAATAGTGTCACACTTGCAACATGCATGGACATACCTCACAAGAATGCAGAACAAAGATGAAGCAAGTCTGGACACTAAAAAGATAGAATAAAACCTATCAATTAAGAAGACAAAGTAATGCTTACACTTGAGATTATAACACATGGGTTAACTGCACAGCATGTGGAAGATATGGATATATTGTAGCTAACTTCATGAGGAAAAGATGGACAGATAGATCTCATAGATGGATAAGTACTAGTATGGCATGCCTACACTATCACAAAGTCGGTCACCTAAGTAAAGATTACAAAGGCCGAGCACCAGAAAGACAAATTTTTTGAAAATGACAACACAATTGAAGATATCATGAGGATAAGAAACACTATGTGGAGAAAGGCATCAAATAATAATGTTGATTCAAGTAATGTAGTCGGTGAAACCTCGTCCATTGGATTGGGTGACATTGACACCTTCACCTAAGCTGAAAAAGGTATGTATGGAACTGACAATCCAAAATGATCATATTTATCATACAATTCCTTATATTAGATGTGCACATACCAAAAATGCATGAATTAAGATGCATTATGGCTTTATAGGTTTTGAGCTTTAAAGTGTTTGCATTTGGTATATGTTAGACCAAGTGAAAAGTTACCAATCGGTGAGTATTATGCAAGGTTAACCGAGTGTCAGTAGTTACCAAGTGGAGATTTACATGTTAACCGAGCTTATGGTATTTTGCGATATACATTGAGTTTGACAGTTGTTGTCAAGCTATGATTAGGTTGAGAATTTATTGCAAAAAGGTTTGAGTGGGAATATGAAAAATCTAAAAATACATGGTGAACTTATCTCATTTTTCACACAACGATTTCAAGCAAAGGATTTCCAGTGCATTTGAGCACAAATTTGAAGTATTCTCAGTAATCTCATCATTATGCTGATTAAGTACTACTAAAAATGATTTGTTCATTCGTCACTTACCAAAACCCTAAAACAAGAACTATGGCATCTATATCTAATATGAGAAAATCCAAGAATGTGGAGGAAGAGGAAATAAAATTAATAGTTTCTGCTACTTGTGATGAGCCAAAATACAAACTCCATCCCAAAGTAGCATCACAAACCGATAAAATGGGATCTTTCTCAAGCATACTACCTAGGGTTCTATTGGTGGAAGATGTACATTCATTCATACATTGCAAAATTGGGGAAATCAGAGACTTTAAGATGTTTGCAACCTATCAGTAGTTGTGTGGTGAAGACAAGAAGCTGAAATCTAATCATGAGCACCTACGAGTCAAAGGTTTGGTTAATGCCCTAAATTTCTTGAAGGTTTTCAAAAACAAATGGATACGAATTATTCTAAGTTGGTATCATGATGGGATATTATGGTTGGATGAGCCTATAAAGATCATGAAGCACACCATATAGGCGATAACCAGATTCCCAACCACTGACAAAGCCAAGACACTAAGGAGTGCACCGAGGGTCGAGCTGGAAAATAACACTGGAGCTAAATGGGATGGGAGAGCATTGAAAGTAAGCATAATCAAAGATGTTGAGATAAGATTTAGAGCCTATGTTATTGGTTACAATATATTCTAGTTGAGTAGACTAAATAGTGTACCATGTGGAGCTATTGACATAGCCTTAAAAATGATTAAGGGAGTACAGTTGGACCTTGCCAAGCTTCTACTAAAGTAAGTTGAGGAAAATATGAAGACTATTCGGTTGGCCAAGTCCAACACTTGTAATTTTGGTTCCTTACTACTTTTCATATTCTTTTATGTGAAAAAGTTTTTCCCTTCGGTCGATAATGTAGTTTGGTCAATCGACAAGCCAATGACACAATAGATCATAGAGTTGATTAACAGTCTGGGAGAAAATTGTAACAATGTAGTAGATATTTATTTTGAGCAATTCAAAGAGAGAATGGATTCTTGGAGCAAAATTCCAAGGCAACTAGTTGAGACTATGAACAAGAAATTTGTTTTCTAGTTGACACCGATCATACTTTGATTAAGGTTGTGGAGCCAAGAACAAAATGGTTAGCCCCCATGGGTTATGAACTAGACATTGATTTTGCTTCTAAATTAATAAAGGCTTTATTGGTTGAGCCTAAGGATCCTAATGCTAAAAGGTTTGGTACTTATGAAGAGGCCAAGACAAAGATAAAAATAGGCCTAGTCATCAATAAAATAACTAAGAAATCCAGGAAAATAATGACAAATTTGGTTAAGAAATTTGGTGATGATGTTGGATCATTTGAGAGTATACCGATTGAGGTAGCAATTGAAGGTCAGTTACTTCTTTTTGACAAACCACATAATAGTGAAGAAATCGATCGAGTCTAATAAAGATGCAGATTCTACACCGATTTCACTTTCCCCAACTCCAAAGAAGAAGTAGGAAGAAGTGAAAACAAGAGCATGCACGAGGTTAGCAACTGCAGCCTCACCTCCACCAAAGAAGGGAGTTGTAAAAATAATAAGGCCTACTGCAGCAACACCGACAAAGAGCTACAAGAAGAGAGGTACAAAAACTACCACCGAGGCCCCAAACAAAAGAAGGAAATTAATCAGAGGTAAAGATGATTTAGATGATCATGAGGATGGTAATGATCAATTCAAGGTAGTTAGCAATAAAAACCATTCTATTGATGAAGTAGCTGAAGAAATAATAATGGACAATTAAATGATGCTGAAATCGGTCGGTTTGAGGACTTGTCAACTGAAGACCAACATAAGATAAAAGAAGTTGTAATCCAAATGATGATAAAATTTAGGAAGGTACCAATTGAATTCTCTAAGAGTATACCTAAGGCACTATTTGATAGAATCTCACAAAAGTGGACATATGACTTAAGTACCGAAAAAAGAATGAGGGAACAATCCCTAGTTTCTGCAATGCCAACAATGACATTCCCTGACATTGAGGACTTAATGAAAACATATTCGAAAAGATTTCTAGTAAAAATCTGAGCACTGTAGATACTTGATGAAAATATGGTAGACATAGATGAGAATAGTCAACTCATCTATAGTTTAGTTCTTCAAGTCTAAGCTGAGTGAAAAATTAGCTGTAGCTATCATTCCAGAGAAGAAGATTAAAAGAAAAGGTAAAGGAATTCATTCTGATGATGTAGATTTGGCACCAAATAAGACAACTATTGAGTTATTAGATACCAAGGTAGCTGATATCACTAATGCCACCGAAGAAATCAATGTGATCCAGGATGCACCAAAACAAGTCACAATACAGGGAATCAGTAATGATTCATATGTTGTAATCATTGACGACATCACAAATGGTGATCCTAATGACATCAAGGATGATGAGGATGTCACCACAACTGGAGCTCAACCAGAAGAGCAAGCCTCTACCAAGCCAGTTGTGAGTATTATATCAGGTGATCTTCCTATCTTGATGGAAGTAGTTGAAATTATTTCTAAGGAGGGACCCGAAGGCTCAATCCCCGAGAAACCCAAGGACACATCAAGAGAACAAGGAACAAGTAGACATGTAAAGACATAAAAGCCTAAAGACAAAGAGGTAGATACACAAGTCCAAGATGACCCTAAGCCTACCGAGACCACACTGTGAGACACTACATCAGAAGCTCCATCTCATTCAATCAACATACAAGTTACTAAGGAGAAAAAGAAGGAAGATACAGTGTCTACCAAGCAAGATACATTGTGTGTTGAGGTAAACGCTATCATTCCTTTTGTAAAGAGTTCACCCCAAGAGCCTAAAAAGAAGAAGAAAAGGCATGGAAAAGGGCCAGTCACACTTGATGAAGTCATTAAAATTCTCGACTATGACCCAAGGACCTTGGACCCCGAAGCACTTAGAAAATATGGGGAGCTATACACAAGGAAGGAAGCTCAAGAGAAACTGATGAAAGAGAGAAACAGAAAGAAGATTCTTGAAGATGTGATAGACATCTTGTAATAGGTTGTACTTGAGGTCTATATAAATGAAGAGACACCTATATTGGACCATCTTGCCACACTTGCCAATCAAATAAATGCCCCAGATATTGAAGAAAGGGCAGAACCTAAAATTCAAAATAGGCTAGTAGAAAAGATCATCCAAGAAGTGGCAGTTAATAAAGTAAAGCTTTCTGAGGTAATAACTGATCTCCAAAATATTACTCAGAAAATAATTTAAATGTTGTTTAAGCTATGCACTATGGAGAGTTTCAGTGCTGAGATCAATGAGAAGATTCAAAAGCTAGATACTAAAATCCAAGCCAGTGAAAATGCCTCCTTAACTGAGTGAGATGTTTTTCATAAGAATATACTTGAAGTGCAAGAAATTGGGTGGTTAAGAGTAGATTTGAGGAAGCAGGAGGATAAGATATGTGACCAAGTCACCGAACTTCAAGCAAAATTGCTTCCTCACTTCAAAATTATTGAGTGCCATATTGTTAAGGCACAAGCCTTAGTCTCTACACCTAAAATTTTAGTGTTGGAGAATATTTTTAATATGCATGCACAAGTTGGTCTTCAGCATATTGCTCTCACACCCTTGAAAGAGGAATGGGAAAACCCTCATAGAATCTCTCAAGAAAATCCATTAGCACATTTTTGACAAATTAAAAGTACAAATTTTTGTTTTGGAATTAATCTCAAAAAGGGGGAATATAATGTATATGCCAATTATATAAATATATGCTAAGTGTACTACATACATACTGGGAGCATTCACTGAGGGGGATTAATACAAATTTTGTAAAGAGTTAGTTTTTTCATGTATATATGGAGTGAAAGAAATTTTTGAAGATATCGGTTTATATACATTACAAGTTTTGATACTAATGCCAAAGGGGGAGATTGTTATCTCTATTTGAGAATTAGATGTTGTCATTAGTATCAAATTGGATCTTTCAATTATCTAAGTTGATCAATTGGTAAAAGGAAGAACATCAAGCTATAATATGCTAGTCAGTTGAACAAACAAGCCCTCACACCAAACAATCACAAGGAAGTACCAAGAGCAAAATGAAAACTAGTTTAATTGAACACCAGAGAAGTTTTACCGACCATCAAAGTTAACCTAGCACTGAGCGTTAGTAAACACCGAGCAACATACACACCAAGCACCAGTGTATTTACCAATCAGAATTGGTTGTGTTTATTGAGTTATCCAGGAAACAACATAGTAATCAACAATGGTACATTTATCTATGCAAACGGTTACACGGATTCATAAAACATTTTACCAAGATTGAGGATTATTTATTGTAGATGTAATCATTAAATGTAATGATGATACCTATGTAATAGTCAGATCTAATCAATTTTGCACAACATAGATCTTAGGTTTTCTAAGATGTTGTAAACCTAATTAGGTCATGGAAATCTTAACAGTTTGCTATATATTTGTAATTGTTATCATTTTGACAAGTGAGTCAAATGTAATATGAAGAAGGAGATCATGAAGCAGTAGCCACCTTCTTGAATTTAGAATTTAGACAAGGTTTACATGACAAAGCAGTTATCAGAGATTGAATTAGTTTATTCAGAGACAGTCAAGGCTATCGAGTAGAATAGAGGATAGTACAATACACATAGAGGTGATATTTATTCAGTTTGATATTGATCTGATTCATAAAAAGTATAGTTGTCATTTATAGATACAATTCTGTTATTCTCTAATCATTGTAACAGAGTTAGTAAAATCTCCTAATAGAGTAGACTTGGCAGTCTATTTGTAAATCTCTTAACTGAGTGCACACTCAAGTAGTGTTGTTTAAATCCTTTAACATGGTAGATCTAGTCGATCTGAATGTTACTCCTAATAGGATAAGATCACCATAAGTTATCACAACTTGTCGACTTAACTGGAAAACTTTATTATCTGCAATAGTGAAGAATTTGTGGGTGTCATCCCCACCGCAATTTTTACCTTCTAACAAGGGTTTATGCGTAACCAAAATATTAGTGTTATGTGTTACATTTCATGATTGATCTATTATTTTATTTAATGTACTTTACATTTACAAAGTCATTTTGATGAATGTTGCATACAATGGATTCAGTTGGTTAGTTAATTACTACTTTTTATAGATTGAGTATTCAATTAAAAAATTTGAGGGTACTGATTCACCCCTCCTCTCTCAGTCCCTTATCTTTCCATTCCAACAATGACATAAGGCTATGTGTTGATTTCAGGAACCTAAATGTTTCTTCATTAATAGACAACTATGGATTGCCAAATATGGAGTCTATGCTACATAGAGTGACTAGTTGTGAGTTATTATCCATGATGGATGGTTTCTCAGGGTACAACCAAATGCTAGTTAAAGAATCAAAATAGTTTAAAACAACCTTTGCTACTCCTTGGGGGACTTATGTTTATGTATGTATGCCTTCTGACTTGAAGAATGTTGGAGCAACTTTTCAAAGGGCAATGGATGGAGCTTTCAAAGATTTAATCAATGTTCTCATGGTAGTGTACCAAGATGATATGACTGCCTATTCTAAGAGAGTGGATGACCATTGTAATCATTTAGAGAAGGTCCTAGTCAAGGCATTGGAGTTTGGCATATCACTGAATCCTAAGAAATGTCAATTTGTTTTTACTGAAGTAAAACTACTAGGGCATATCGTGTCTAAGGAGGGAGTAAGAATTGAATTTAAAAGAGTTGAAGCATTTAAAAGGGTCCTTGATCCCAAAAATCTCAAAGGTGTACAATCCTTCTTAGGAAAAATCAATTTTTTCAAGAGATTTATTGCTAATTTTGCAGAGTTGGTCAAGCCTATAGTCAAGCTTTTAAAGAAGGATGTAAAGTTTGACTAGAATCATGAAGCTCAAGAGGCTTTTGAGAAGATTAAACAAATAATTCAAGAAGCCCTCGTTTTAGTATCTCCTGACTATTCCAAGCCTTTCTCCCTATTTTCTTTTGCATCCTTTCATACTCCTACAACAATTTTATTGTAGAAAGATGGGAAAGGATTTGAGCATCCCATTGCTTTCTTTAGAAAATCATTACAATCAGCTAAGTTAAATTATGAGCTAATAGAAAAGAAATATTATGCACTTGCAAAGGAATTCAAGGCTTTTAGACCTTGTTTGGTTTGTGCTAAAGTTAATGCATATGTTCCTCATGCTGCAGTAAAGGACATTCTGGTTCAAAGTGAGGTCACAGGGAAAAGATGTCAGTGGATTAACAAAATCTAGGAATTTGACTTGGAGATTCATATTACTAAACTGGTTAGGGGTTTGGGATTTTTTAAATTAATGATAGAAGATAATATGGACTTGGTTCAAGTGAATAATTTTTCCATAGGTGGAGGAATAGTTACTAGCATTGAGATGCATCCTTGGTACACTAACATTCTGCATTTTCTCAAAAATGCTAGTTGCCCAAAAGGTATGAATGATAATCAAAAGAGGAACCTTAGATTACAGGCTCAAAGGTATGTATTATTGCAAGGAGATTTATACTAGAAAGATAATGATAGGATTTTTCTCTTATGTTTGGACAAAGGGAAATCTGAGAAAATTTTAAAAGAAATGCACTCTGGACTGTGTGGAGGGCATCATTCAACCAGAGAAATAACTCACAAAATTCTAAGGGTTGGTTATTATTGGCTTGTCTTGTTCAAGGATACTCATTCATTTGTTAGGAGGTGTGAACCATGCCATAGGTTCTCAAATAAGCTAAAGTTATCAGGAGCATTTTTTTTAAACCCTGTGGTTGCAGAGGCTCCTTTTTTCATGTGGGGTATTGATTTTATTAGATAATTTGCAGAAAAATCCAGTGGAGGACATAGTTGGATACTGGTTGCTACTGATTATTTTACTAAGTGGATTGAAGCAACCCCAACTAAGAAGGATACAAGCATAGTGGTGATTGAATTCTTGATGAATAATGTAGTGATTAGATTTGGTGTTCCTATCAAACTGGTAATGGACAATGCCATGTACTTTAGATCACAAGAGTTCACTAATTTATGTTCAGAGATGGGCATAATTCTATCATATTCATCCCCATACCACCCACAGGCCAATGTGAAAATAGAATCAAGCAATAAGAGCATTATGCAGATCTTGATGAAAATATTGGAGAAGAACAAAAGAACTTGGCATGCAAAATTAAAACTGGCATTATGGGCAAACAAAATTGTAGAAAAAGGGCTACAGGTAAGTCTCCTTTTGAGCTAGTATATGGTATGAAATCTAGACTACCTGTAAATAATTTGATGCCTATTTACCAATTTATACAAGATGAAGGATTGGAAATATGTGATCCTTTGCAAGATAGAATGGTCCAATTAATTTAATTGGTTGAAATAATAAGAGAAATTCAGAAAGAGAATGTGAGACTACAACAAAAGATGAAATATCTCTTTGACAAGAGGGCTAGTATTAGAAAGTTCCAGCCTGGTGATTTGGTCCTACAATGGAATGTCATGGCTGAAGATAAGGGCAAGAACAAGAAATTTGAATCTTTATAGTTGGGTCCTTATATCATTCATTAGATTCATGGAAAAGACTCTTACTTTCTGAAAAATCTAGATGGTGAAGAACAAGAATTGCTAGTGCATGGACAATTTATGAAATTTTTCTTCAATTGAGTTCCAATATTTTCCATGCATAGTAGCTCTGTAATATATCCATATGTGTGTTTGCTTAACTTGTGTGTTTTCTTCTTGCAATAGGTTAGTTTTTTTATGGTCTACCACCTAGAGATTCTTGGTTACTTGCTATGAACTTGCATTCAAGCATCCTCAAATAGAGCCATTGTTGGAGTAAATTTTAGGTTTTTTGAGAAGATTCATTTTCATGTCTTATTGACATCCTTCATGCCTATGTATCATTTATTTTACATGTTTGCAAGAAATCTTCTAAGAGTGGTCTAAGTCTCAAGTTCACCATGTACAAAAAATGTTTGCATATCCTTGCCCTAGGTCTTTTTATCCTCGGTAGGGTTTTATCTTTGAAATATGTCTTAAGTGTTCCCTAGATCTTTTATATTTTCATGTTACTTAAGTTCTCATATGTGCATGTGCTTATTCATCCTCCCTTGTGTTCATTGAATCTTATAATAAAATTGTTAAGTCCTCTTTATTTCAGTGAATAAGCAACATGGTTTAGGCTCTAACTTGTTTTATGTTGTCACGTATTCTCGGAATGATGGGCAGTTAGTGATATTTTCCTAGAAAATAAGGTATTCACCAGATCGTGTGATTCCAAGAAGTTTTCCCTAAACATCCAATGATTCAGCGGAGCAGTTATCACCCATTTTCTTGATGTAGTTGTGAAGTTCTAAAATATTTGGTGACTCAGCGAAGACCATTGATGAAATCCTCGATTGATAGTTGTTATTAAATCTCAAGTTAACTTGGTTGTAGTTAGTGAAAGATTCGGTGATTCAACACAATGTTTATCGCATGATCATTTGATTTTGATGGTTAGTGAGCTAGCATTCAGTGACCTAGTGAAAGAGGCTTTCACTTAATTTTTAAGTCCCAGCAGTTAAGTGTGAAAACATCTAGCAATTCAGTGACAAGCTTATAAAAGGGTGAAGATTTGTTCAGTCGTGTGATCTCTAGATATGGTTGACAATTAAGGTAGAACATTCAGCAACTTAGTGAATAAGGTATTTGATTAATCATGTAAAACTGGTCGTTAGTGACTTTTCATTTGGTGATTTAGCAACAAAGTAAAAGATAATAAGATAAAGGTTATCTTCTATTCAGCGATCAAGCGACTAAAGGTATTTGCTTAATCTCGTGATGAAATGGTTAAGTCTTAAAATATTCAGCGATTCAATGAGGGGCATGGATAAGGATGAAGATCAATGGATGGTGTTTAATCTCAGGATTGAACCAAGGTTAAGAAGGATATCTAACAACCTGGTGATAATAGTGTTTCGTTGAATCGCATGATATATTTGGGGTTAGTGATGGTGTCTAATGATTATGTAAACACAGGTGTCACTAAATTGCATGATCAAGCTTGAGTTAAGTAAAATATTTTGAGATTGTGAGAATGCAGTGTTCGCTAAATCATGTAATACAACTGAGGTTAAAGAGAAGATCACGAGATTGCATGAAGGCTTCAATTGTTGAATCTCCAGATAGAGCTTGGTTAAGTTCTCATAAATGAATAAAGAAAAAGAGATGTTCTAACATGGAAAGGTATTGTACTGAGAAGGAAAAAGTGAAAACACCAGCCAATCAAATCTTAAGTTTGGATTTTTTCAGTAATCAAGAGCTTTAAAGCATAACACAGTGATCATTTCTTTTTGCATTCTTTCCAAGTTTTAAATGAAACCTGTCAACATCTCACCTTACGGCTAGCTTTGATTTGAATTTGATGTTATGTAGAAGTGAATGCTGAAGTGGCTTGGGATAGATTTTTTGTAATCTTAGCAATCTTTACGCATTCATTGATCAACAATATATAGATGACACCTTCACATTTACACTTCTCAATCTTCCAGAGAGCAATTATGATTTTGAAGCCATTATAGTGTAATTTGCAAAGTAGATTTTTAGAGCCAAGTATTCATCATAAATTTCAAAAATGAGTCAACTTGAGCCTAGCTTGGCCTCATCTAGGGAAGGAGCAAAAGAACAAGGAGATGAGCAGAAGGGAAAAATAAAATTTTCTGAGGAATTCATCATGTTGTTCCCTAGTTCAAATCAAAACAAGAAGGAAAATGATGAAGTCTTCATAGAAGACATGTCAAATTGTAGGGATGCTAATACCCCTTCTTTCTTTGGTTTTATGTTATTTAGTTACTTCTATAATAATTGACATATACCTATCCTCATCTGCAATGCATGGAATCTTGGCATGGCTAAGATGATAGTTCTTGATGTTTTTGTAGATATTGACCTTATGTTTGAGTTAGCTAGGAACTATGATCTTGCATCCAAAACCATTAGGAAAAGTGACCAATCAGCCCTAGTTACTCTGGATAGGGGCTCCTTTATGAAGGCTTTCAACTTGTATTCTTCATCATCTAAAGAGATTGACCTAAGAAAAGAAAAGGAGAAGTATGAAAAGCAGGTGGAGCTTGTGAAAACCCAGGTTGCCTGGCATATGCCTAGAACTAGTAAATATGTTGCTCCTCTCCCAGCACACATGAAATCTCCCTATGAATTTAAGGCCCTCCATTTCTATATGAAATATCTAGCATAAGGGTTATGCTGAGTTTTAGGGATAGATGGACATGCATAAAGGATGCCAGTGGATATACTAATGATGGTCCTGGACATTCAAAACTCACATGCCAACACGGACTATGATTACATTTAGTATGTAATTGATAGGATGCATGAGGGTTTGGTGAGTATTAGAGAGGGAAAGAAGCCAATCAAATTCATGCACTACTCTATGTTGATGCATATAATTTTCTACTACAATATTGATAGCCTAGATGTGCACATGCTGAGACTAAGGACAATGTTTGAGAGATAGCCAAATCCAGTGCAACTGTGGTTGAGAGTGTGGAATTAAACCTCCAATGAGAATGAATTATGTGGTTTCCAAAATTGGATAGTCCATCCAATCCTGAACTTGATGGGGAAAAATATCACAAGGCCTTCTATCAGAGTGCTTAGGCTCCTTAGGCCTAAACAATTTGTTGCAAATTGGCAAATGGTCCATAACTGGGGAGAATTCTATCTGGGTCAAAATTATACATTGATCAGAGTCTATGCTTGCCCACATCCCACTCACATACTTCCAAAATATGTGCTACCATGTGTTTCCCTACTAGAATTCCTTTGGCAGTTGATATGGATTGATAAAGAGCACTGGGTTCTGCATAAGAAGGAAAATTTTACTCTACAACAATTCAAATTGCCAAGTTTTCTGATTGGAAAAAGAGCAATGCCATAACTCAGTACATGGCTAAATCATTTTAGGATGGCCTCTGTTGTGTACAGGTATGTTGATTCTAAAGATTTCATTAAGAATCCCAAAAAATTCCTTGTCCCCCACATTAGTTCTATTAAAGACCATGAGGGTGTGATGATGAAGATATAATTAGAAACTTGCTGGATGAGGATGATATTGGGAGAAAGACCACCAAATTCTATGACTTGTTGAATTTGGAAGCTCAAATCAGAAAGGCTAGAATTTCCTTTGGAGGATTTTTCCCATACCTCCTCTACTTAAACAGAATTGATAGAATGGGAGAGATGTATGATACTCTCTCCAACTAGTTGGATGCCCAGCTTGAAGAGAAGTTGGAGGTGAAAAAGGATTACTCCTCTTCAGAGTATAAGGAAGCTAATGAGGGCTCTTATGAATAAGATAGCCCACACAAAATCAATGAGCCTTCTATTAATTATATTGACCAGGATGCCCCTAAGGTAAAGGATGTTTCGGAACCTCCATAGAAGAAATCGAGACTTGAGAAAGGAGAGCCCTCAAAAAGAAAGAAACAAAGGAAGGAAGTTGATAGGGTTGCAGCCCTAGTACCTAGTGATAGAACATACTATCACCATATGAGGAAAAGAATCAGAGAAGGAAAGAAGATGGCCACACAAGAAGAAGTGGAATTTCCCCTCCTACTTTGCAAAGATGAATGAGAAATGTATTAGAAATATTTTCTCCATGATGACCAATTCATCAAAAGTGAGGAATTCAAGAATTTCTTGATATGGAAAAAGTAACAGGAAATAGAAAAAATAATCACTGAAGGTGTTGATCCTGATAATGAAGCCTTGAAGGAACTAACTACGTATGACCCTGAGTTAGAGACCATTATTATTGATGATGCAAGGGAACTGGTTAAGTCCAGTGGAATGCTCTTGGTACCAAGATGGGATTTAACATCATCTTTCATTATAGATCAGATTAGAAGGCAACCTGAGGGCAATCTTTCCTATGAGGCCCAAATTGGTGAGATGATAAGGGGATGTGGGTATGACCCTAAATCTCAAGCCCTATAAATGCAGTCTCTTGCTCCAAGGACTCAAAATCCTTTCATGGTCAGTATAGAAGAAAAGATGGAGGGAAACGAGATCATCTGGACTGTTCAGAATACCAATGATCTTGAGGTGTCAAAAGCATTGACACATTTTTCTCACCTCAATGAAGCTAAAACTACTTAGTTGTCAAGTTGGTATGGAAAATTGTTTGATGAGGCCATTACCCTAGCAAAGGATAGAGAAAAGGAACTAATGATAAGAAAAGTCCTAGAGGATGAAATTGAGGAAATGAAAGATAAACTTGAAGAGGCCTCTAAGGGAGCTCCTCCTCTAGTCCTACAAATTGAAGCTGGAGTGCAATCAGTGGCATAGGTTCCTATTGAGGCAGTGAATAAAATAGAGAAAGATAAGATGGATGTATCCTTAAAGGCCCTCTCTGACATCATACAACATAGATGTGAAATAATCAAAGGGAAAATGGAATCAGTACATAACTCATACACTATGTTACAAAAGACTAATGAAAGTGTGAAAGATGCTATAGCTACTTTAGAACCACTATTTAGCACATGGTCTAGTAGAGGAGCCCTCTTTGAAAAACTTGAACTACTACAACCACACCAATTAGATATTCCAGAGTCAATTGCAGAAGTGGGAGAAAAAATAGAACTAATTGGTGCAACTTGGGGTTTCTTTAAGGGTAAGGCCAATCAGGTAAGGGCTAAGATGGATATGTTTGGCCCAGGCTTTAGCAAATATCTCCCTCCAATTTACAAAGATGATGGTAGCATCATAGAAGTTGAGGAATGGAAATCAAGTTTGAATCATTTGATGACTAGGCAGGAGGCCTTCCTAAATGATGATGACTCCTTAGACATTGACAAGTTCAACAACATTTTGGATGACATATTTAAATTTGAAAATGAGTTTACCAGATTTGATGTTCACCCTAAATCCATCACTGATTCAAGATGGGAAAAACAAATCAAGCTATTGCAGACCTTAAAGGCATACACCTAGCCTATAGAGGAAGAGGTTACAGCTTTGGACAAGAGTACCAAGCCTAAGAAGAAGAAGCCAACTTCCATTGAGTTAGAGGCAGTAGAAGAAGAGTGAACTACACATGGAACCTAATCCTTGAGCATAGGGAGGGTAACTATCATAAAGAGAATGCTTTATGTTAGCCAGATGGTGGTCATCATTCACACAACAAATTTCAGCAGTTACTCGGAATATCTACAAACAAAGGTGCCACCTATGAAGATTCACTATGATTGGAACAAACTTCTAGTTTCTTTTTCTATTTCATCTCATGATGTATTGTACTTTTTTCTTTTAGTGCAAGTCACTGTCCTAGCCATCTGAAGCTTGTTGCATCCTTTCTTTGAGGATTCGAAGATGGCTAGTATATAAATAGAAAGTTTTCTATTTTTTTAAGGGTGGTGAATACTTATTGTAAAGAGAGTTTTTGTACTAGTACTTTATCTTATGAATTTTTGTCTTTGAATGTATTGATACAGGAAACTATCAATAAAAGATACTGGAACTCCTTTGCATATTTTGATTGTCTTCATGTATGGATCTTGAATTTTTTGTGTATTAATTTTTTTTAAGGCATCTTTAATGCATCATTTACAAGGTAGATAGTGAGGTTAAACTTAAATTTCTTTCAAGGGAAGGGTAAATCTTAAGGGATATTTCAAGGAATTCATAGTTTATGCAAGAATCTAATGGTAGTATAAGAAAAAGAGAGGATGATTTGTAAGGCATCTCATCTGAGTTTTGGGGTATTTGATTTGAAGGATTTTCTATAGATGTGTGTTTTTTGACTCTGATGCCCTAGGATTTGGCACTGCTCTTGGCTTAATTTACATTTTTCACCATCAAAAATCTAAAATAACCAATTTATCTTAAGTTTGTGTTGT
The DNA here is from genome assembly GCA_027943335.1 of Chamaecyparis obtusa. Taxonomy (NCBI): domain Eukaryota; kingdom Viridiplantae; phylum Streptophyta; class Pinopsida; order Cupressales; family Cupressaceae; genus Chamaecyparis; species Chamaecyparis obtusa. Next base: position 20,589 of record BSBK01008490.1, on the reverse strand, counting down.
ATGAATTAAATATTCTTATCTGTGTCAAGAATGCAAATAATTTTTGTGATACTTTAAAGAAGTAAATCTGAAATGTAAACCCTCTTGAGCTTGAAGCTCGAAGTGATGAAGGATTCTCAATCCTAAGTACCTTAGTTGTTAATTTTGCTAGATAAATCTATTGGGAGCACTAGATTTATGTATCAGATGTTTTCTAATTCATGTTTACCATCTGCAATCTTAAGCACTAACATTTGGCTCACTCTAACTCCTGACTTACTTCAGAGCCCGCATGATGAAGATGGGTTAGATCTAGAAGTTCTAAGCAATAATTGATATCCAATGACCTATCTATATGTATAGTTATGTGTGTACATGTATAGCCATAATCTATCAAAGTAAACCATGCTCAAAGGTGTAAACTCAAATGATGTATGAAGGAGGGCTACCATGTTTTTCTTAACTTGTTTGTTCTATGTACAGGTATAGAAGAAATTATGATATTTTTTCTCGCCCTTGCTCAGACAATAGGAGGCCTTTGAGGGAAGTCGTCACAAAGACAACCTCAAAGGAAAAATATGTCTAAAGAATAGAAAAAACACTTATGAAGATGTTGTATTCCATAAAAGGAGCAATCAATGAAGCAATACTACTAAATGCATGCACAAAATGTAAAAGGGGCACTTTCTAGAGACCAACATCACAATGATAAGTGTGAGATGATCATCTTCAATAATTGACAACATGATAAAGTTGAAACAAGAAATATTATTTTGTATTGAAATCATTGCTATAGGACAAAAGAAAGAGGCAACCTATGTACTCCAGGAAAGAGAAATGAAAACTACATCAGTCAAAGGAACAAAATGGAGGTACAACACTATGCCATAATATCTCAATGGAATAGAGCATAGTGATTCCAAATGAATTTCAGAGTACAGGGCCACTTCAAGAGAAAGAGGTAAAACAACATTTCATGATTATAGCAATGCATATGCAAAATAATGATGCAAAATCAGCATGATACCTTCAACATTCATGCAAATGATTCCAAAGAAGAAAAGATATTTACATATCCCAAAAGATGGATAGCATTTTCACATGCATATCTCAAAAATCTGCATTTTATACCTCTTTATTTCACATGTATCTATGGAAAAAAACAACATATGAATTTGAGCAAGAACTTAAATGAAAGATCAAAATGATTCCATAAGCACATAATGGAGATGGAGCATATCTCAAATGAATCTACATCAAAATGAAAAGTATATATGATGCATTTCATATGTATCTTAGAAAAGATGAACAACATTTTCATATGGATCTCAAGATGATATCAAAAATAACATTGCACAAGATGCATATCTCAAATAAAATCTCCATTTCTACATGTAAGAGTAGTAGCATATGTCTTCAAAATAAAATGTTATGGAAGCATGGATCAGTGAAGAATGATAAAAAAATAGCAGCAAATACAATTGCACCTCATGCTATGGAGGCAAGGCCAGCAAATAATGCTTCCAAATAAATGAAAAAATGAAGGAGTAGCCATAAACTATGAAGAAAATGCCAAATTCAACTTTGAAATGAAATGAAAAGTAAACACTTACCTCTTACCTCTTATCATATTCAGATGCTAACTCATGCAAAGTCCAAAGTAAATAGAAATTTTCCCCAAGGCAAGTCTTCTTCCATTTTGAAATTCCCCATAAAGCTAGAGCTTTTTGCAAGGAGCAGAAGTTTCAAAAGGCAAGTAACCAATTTGGGATAAGTTTCCAAAAACATATTATTAAGTGGGAGATTTTTTTGAAATATTTATTTTATAAACATAAAGGGGGGATATATTATAGTTGTGTGTGAGTGTTTACACCTTCATGAAATTAAGACAATTAACAACAATTCATTGAAAATACAAAGGAAATTTGATCTAAAGAATTGAAATTAACATCCATGTCATCTCATGGTTCTTTATCTAAGCTTGGTAAGTAGAGCTCTCAGCCTTATATTCTACTAGTGACAATCCTAGAATGAGAAAATATGATGAAATTCTTAATCTAGCTCTCAATTCTCAAAATGATATAAAGATTAACTCAAATTCTCATAATAATGCTCTCAATTGCTCTCAATTGCTCCCAAATTGCCTATAATGATGATGCTATGCACTTGAATTTCTAAGATCTATTATGCTCTCAAAATGACTTCTATTTATAGTAAAATCCCAAGGGTAGGGCTAGAGTTACTTGATCATGATTTAGCCTTGGTTGAGTCAAAAACTTTGAAATATTTTTAAATGGGGGGACAATTTAAATGATTGTCTCAAAGGTTTGGAAAAGTAGACAAATTTGAGTGGTTGAGATTCAAAGTTGAAATGTGTGATTGAGATTCAACTATTTTTGGAGTGATCCATGTGCATTTGTTCTCAATTCTTATTGGTTGCTCAAATTATGTTGGAAGATATTAGGATTAATTAAATTCCATCAATTAATTAAATTAGCCATGTGAGGGAATAGGTTCAATTTGATTTTTTATTTAAAAATATACAATTAATTGATTAAAATCAATTATATAATGTGATTGATCCCTTTAAGCTTATATTTAATTATTTGATGCCATTATTTGATTTTTCCTTTTATTTAAATGATTTTATTCAATTTTGATTAATAAATGTCCATTTAAAATTTATTTGATCTATTTTGATGAGAATTAGAGCATTTGGTTAATATTTTGCAAATTTGAATGATTCTAAGACACCTGCCCAGTTTTTAGTGTCTACAAATGCCCCTCTTTGAATTGAGGTGTGTAGCGCATTGATTCAAAGAAAATTACATGTCCTGATCACTGAGTCGATTCTTGATTGATTGATACAAAACTGATTTGAAACCTGATTTGAAATTGATTTGATTGATAAAACTTGATTTGAAAAATGATACAACATGCCCCACTAATAATAGTTTGAAATTTTAATGCCCCAAATTCAATATTGATGCAGATTTGATGCTCTGATGATGTCGATTTGATACTCTAATGATGCCCCCTCAGAAATGAAAACAGATTGATCACCAGATTGAAAAATGATGAAATTGATTGATAATAGATCCAATATGTTTTCATTTCTAAAAAACATTGATGATAATCAAGGTCTCAACAAATGCCCCAGTTTGATAGATATGCTTATATAGAGTGAAAGGTCAAAATTTACCTCAAAATTAGGTCAAATAGCATAAATAGGTTGAAAAACCCAAATTTACTATTCATTTGCACTTTTTACTATTGAGATTTTGCTCTGATCCTGAGATAGCTGATCACAATGATTGTCCCTATTCGAGAGCATCAGTTTGAGAGAGGTCGACAGTATCAGAGACCTTTAGATTAAGGACCTCTAGTAAGTGACTCTGACCCTCCTAGTGTATTTATTACAAAAAAAAATTAGCATTTATTGCATAAAAATCTTGATTTTTAGATGTAATTTTGCAAAATGCTGCTTAGGATAGTTTAAATGATGCCTAGGATCATAAAGTACCACATCTGCACATTAAAATGCCACCTAATAATATTTAAAACTCACCTGTGATCAATTCTAAACCGCCTGAGATTAGGGTAATTTAGTCAAACTATGTGTAAAACACTGCCTAAAAAATCCTTATAAATTAAATGATGCCTAGACATATTAAAATGCCGCCTAGGGTCATAAAATGCCACTTAGGAAATGAAGTATCGTGTCTGCTTGATAAAGTGTCACCTGTAAAAAATGATTCACCGCCTGAGGTAAAATGCCACCTCCGCATAGGCAAATGATGCCTATAGGAAATTTTGAAAATTTTGATACTCAAATTTGATTTTTCTTTTTTTTTTTTATAAAATATGTTGTCTCTGGATGAATGATTGATTTGAATGTCCAAGATAGATAGGTCTGTTGTAGTTAAGAAAACAAGTGATTAGGATATCAGGATAATTGTACCAATGAATGTGTCATTTGTCAATTTGATAGGAAAGAAAACTGATAGGATAGAACACTGATAGGATAGATAACTGATACTTCACTCACAAGACATAGAGATACGAACAAATGGTGATAACGGTCACAAAGAACAAAGATTGATTGATGTTTGATTGATTGACTTAAAATAATCCACTGATATAGAATACTGATATGATTCCCTTGATTTGCAAAATAGGCACATTTCTGTAAGTTATATATATGGACCATAGCTTCTTGGATTTTAGACCTAGGTTAGGAGTTGACCCAGCTAGAGTATCACATTATTGAGATGTGTGGTTTGAGTTTCCTTTTAGACATCCTGTGGTTACAGCTGAGCCGGGGTCTTCTGATAGCTGTGGTAGAGCGTTGGCACTCTAACCACAATACCTTCCATTTACCATTTGGGGAGATGACTATCACTCTTGAGGATGTTTACAGATTGCTCTGTATCCCAACTTGGGGTGAGACAGTCTATTACAATTTTGAATATGATGGCACTATTTGCAGATGAGTATTTGGGGATAATACCATTGGCGATAACACTATCACATGGGTGCAGTTTGCTTCATTTCTAACATTGCCAGTAGTGTTAGGTGCTTTGATAGGTAGATTATTGCTTCTAGACCGATGAGCTCAAGGATTCTCTGTTGGATGGGGCTGCATTTTAGAGGATTTTCTTGCACAACCTTGATGTTTTGATTGGGGTTCTTGCATTCTAGCCCAGTTATACAATGATTTGCATGAGGTGGTATACAGATCTAGTCCCTCATTATCAATAGGTGTAGTTATATTACAGTTATGGGTATGGGAGCATCTTCCCATTACTAGGCCATTATCAGATCATATCCACTGTCGCGGCTATCCTTATGCATTGTTATATAGTGGCATGGTTGTCCAGCATCATTTGGGAAAACTAGATTTTTGGCGTCACATGATCGACGATATAGATCAGGTCATATCATTGACATGATAAAAAGAAATTCAATAAAGAACGTCTAAAAGCTTCAAGTGTTTTGCAATGTATCAAGATTTTCAAAAAGAATTTCCAAACATTCTGAACATTTAAGTGATGTCAATTTTTAATCCTGAATAATAAAGTCAATGAAGGCTCAAGGATCAAGTTGTAGGATCAAAATACTTGGTTGTGAACAATGATTTCAATCAAAGGTTCAATGAAAATCTCTTTCTTCTAAAGCTCTGATAAGTCTCTCTGATGTGTGACCGAAAGTAGCACTATTGAATCCGTTTGTACCAAAAATCCAATCCTCTCCTACCCCCAAGTGATAAATTTTATCGTGTGACAAAACCTAGGGCAATAGGAAATCTAAAATGCAACAATGTAACTGAAAGGTTTTATTATGACTATTCACAAATGACGGATGCAATGAAGATTTACAAGTGATATGATGGAAATGCAATATGTACACATGCAACTAGGAAAAATGTAGGGGAAACAAAAGGCGCTTGATTGCCAATTTTTCACCTTTTGGGTTTATCGCTCTTTTTTTCTCTTTTTTTTTTTTTTTTTTTTTGCTACCAAGGTGCCTAATTGCTAGGTTTTCGCCAAGGCACTTTTTTTCTTTTTTCTTTTTTTTTCTTTTTTGAACTTTTCTCAATGTTTTTGATCTTTTTTATTTTCTCATGTACAAAAGTGATGCTTGAGTCATTGAATACACACTTGTATGATACTCTTTCTTCTAATACTCTCTCATCTAATTAGGTATGACACCTCTTTAAATGGATGCTATTAATGGGTTCTTGTAATTCTTCCCCATCACAATTGGCTAATTTGTAAGTTCCCGTTCCAAAAGAAGAAACAATGACAAAAGGACCAAGCTAATTTGCTTCCCATTTACCCTTCTTTTTCCTTTCTACCTGATTTTTAGGGTTCTCTCTTAGCACTAAATCACCCACTTGAAAGACTCTTGGTTTAATGTTCTTGTTATAGTTCCTTGAAATCCTCTTTTGATAAACTTTCAAATGTTCATAGGGAAACCCTATGAACAATTCCAATTGTTGAAGTTGGGCAACCCTATAATCCTCATCCGTTATTAATCCTTGCAATGATACTCTTAGGGATGGGATTTCAACCTCCAAAGGTAAAACAACTTTGGCTCCATAAACCAAGGAATATGGTGTAGCTCCTATAGGTGTCTAGATACTAGTTCTATAAGCCCATAAAACTAGGTTTATTTTCACGTGCCAATCTCTTCCTGATTTGTTCACCGATCTCTTCAAGATTTTAAGGATAGTCTTATTAGTAGCCTTGGCTTGTCCATTTCCTTATGGATAATAAATGGAAGAAGAGTGATGGGTAATATGAAAAGTATCACAAAGTTCATCCACATCTTTGTTCTTAAATTTTTTTCCATTGTCAGTAATTATGGCATGAGGAATATCATATCTACAAATGATGTGATTAAGGATGAGCATAGAGATTTTTTTTCCTGTAGCGGTGATCAAAGGAACGGGCACTACCCATTTAGTTATGTATTCTATAGCCATGATAATGTATTTGTGCCCATTGGATGAAGGTGGATAAATCGTGCCAATCAAATCAAACCCCCATTGATAAAATGGCCAAGGTGTAACAAAAGGATGTAATTCTTGAGCCGGTACATGTATCATATCACCATGATATTGACATTTTGTGCATATCTTAACAAAGTGACAAGTGTCCTTTTCTAAGGTTTTCCAAAAATACCCCATGCCAAGGATCTTCTTAGCTAAGTTTAAACTGCTTGAGTGTGACCCACAATGCCCTCATGAACCTCATGTAAAGCTACCTTAGACTCTTCTTCCTCTAGACATCTAAGTAAAGTTCCGTCAAGACCCTTATGATACAATGTGTCAAAAAGGGTAATATAACAAGCCGATTGTCTGATGAAGTGTCATTTTTGGGCTCAAGATTGGTTTAAGGGTAATAATTGATCTTTAAGGTATGTGTAAATAGGGTCGTACCAAGATGAGTCATGTCCATTAAGTAAAGAAATAATTTTTGTATCAGGAAGGTCAAAATGTCAGTTTTGCCAACTCTTCCACCAAGAATTCATACCTTTCATTTTGATCAAGCTTTTGGAGTAATGAAGCCAAGGTAGCCATTGCATTGGCATCTCTATTCTTCTCTCTTGGAATTTTCTCAAAAGTTATCAATACAAAGTATTTTTTCCAAGCATCAATCATTGTCTTGTAAGGCATTAACTTTTCATCTTTTGTGTTGTACTCATCATTGACTTGATTGATCACTAATTGAGAATCACCATACACTTGTAGCTTAGTAATATTCCATTCTAAAGCCATCTTGATACCAATGACTAAAGATTCATACTCAGCTATGTTGTTGGTACATGGGAATAAGAGCTTGTATGATTTAGGAATAGTATACCCTTGAGGGGTAATCAACAATATGCTGGCTCTGGAACCTCCTTGTGTGTATGATCCATCAAAGTACAATTTCCATGTCTTAGCTTCTATATTGACAATTGTTGCATTAGGAAACTCCACTTGAATAGGATGTGTAGAAACTAATGGATTTTTAGCTAAGTGATCTTCTATCACTTGTCCTTTTATGGAATTTCTATCCACATATTCAATATCAAACTCACTTAACACCATGACCCATTATGCTATTCTTTCCATCAAGGTAGTTTTGTTGAGCAAGTATTTCAACGGGTCAATCTTTGTGATGAGATTCACTTTATGCATCAACATGTAGTGTCTCAATTTTGAGAAGCAAAGACAATAGCTAGGCATGCTTGTTCCATGAAGGTGTAGTTTAGCTCATACTTAATCAATGTTTGGCTCAAATAATAGATAGCTCTCTCCTTTCCTTGATCATCTTCTTGTGCCAAAAGAACTCCCAAAGACCTCTCAGTTGTTGATATGTAAAAAGAAATGGTTTTCCTTTGATAGATGGCATTAGAATTGGTGGATTGATTAAGTAAGTCTTCAACAAAATAAAGGCCTTGTCACATTCTTCATCCCATATAAAAATGGTGTCTTTGTGGAGAAATCTAGTGAATGAGTGACACTTTTCAGTTAGTTGAGAAATGAATCTCCTTATTGATTGAAGTTTTCCTTGAAGAGACCTCATTTGGCTAATGTTTTTAGGAATTTCCATGTCCATGATTTCTTGAACCTTTTCAGGATCCACTTCAATACCTTTTGCCGAAACTATGTATCCTAATAATTTCCCAAATTGAACACCAAAGGCACATTGTTTTGGATTGAGCCTTACTTTGAATTGTTCCAAGCGTGTAAATATCTTCTCCAAATTTTGTAAATGGTCCTCTCTTTGATGTGACTTAGCCAATATATGATCTACATAATCTTCTAAGAAGGTGTGCATCATATCATGAAAAATGGTGGTCATTGCCCTTTGGTAAGAATTTTCCTCAATTTCTCCTTGACTGGTTTAACCCCTGGTTTGACATTCAAGTGATGCATGATGAATTCTAGATCTAATCCTGGCATGTCAGCATAGGACCATGCAAAATTCACTTGCTTTTCTTGGAAATTCAATGAAATCCTTTCTCTCTAAAGGTGTAAGTGAAGCTACTAGATGTATGAATTTGGGCTCCAATTCGGTTCCAATATTGACTTTCTCCATTGGTTCTATAAGAATTGGTGATCTTTCTTCCTCATGTGTTGGTAAGGTATCCAACCTCTCTTCCTTAGGTGCCAAAATTTGGTTTTCACCATCGGAAACATCCTTTATTTTTATTTTTCTTGGCTCTAGTAATGCCACATGGTGGTTTTCAACACTAGAACACTTCAATTTTTTACTTTTTTTTATTTTTTCTTTTGGATTAAGAGGTTGAACCCCTGCCTTTCTCATCATTTTTGGATTAACATCTTTGGTGGATGAGGGCTCAACCGCATTTAGGTATTGTGTCATTTCTTGGTCATTGGGAAAATATAGTAAGTCACTTGGTTCGGTTAAGTCCCAATCAATAAGCTCAAGATGCATTAAGTATAAAGATTCAATTGGCAAGTTTTCATTAGCTGGGTTTAAGGACATGACCTCATTAGATGGTTCATACATTGTATCATTAAGGTCAATAACATGAGCTTGCTCAAGATGATCCATGGAAGAAGGATCAAATTCATCTTCACTTGAGTCCTCTAAGACTTCTACGGGAAAGAATACATGTGGGTTATACCTAACGTTCAAATCACCCTCCCACAAAGGTACCCAAGGTTCACCTATCCATGGCTGATTAATGTGTGCTTTCTCTATATGAAATACCTCTGGATCTTCACTATCTTGAGTTTTTTTTTTAGGAACATTGGTATAATAATGTATTTTGACAATCTCTTTATCATGGAAAGAGTCTTCGGATAAATAATCCCACTCATATTCTCTAGAATCATCACTATCAATATTGGACTCTACCATGTTCACTTGTTCATAAAAATCATGCATAGGGCTAGAACTTTCTCCTTTGTATTGATAACCTTCTCCTGATTTTTCTTCCTTTGATCTGCAAGAAGGTTCAATAGGTTCAAGAAAACCTTTATTTCTCATACCTAAGGGTCCTCTTCCCTTATACCCCATTTTTTTCATAATTTCAAAACCTTTTCCATATTGATCAGTTTGAATATTGATGTGTTGCACGCTTTCTACAGGATTGTTTGAAGTATCACTTTCATCCTTGTAAAGCCATTGTAGAACCTCATTGTATTCTTTCTCAAGTGTTGACTGGTCACTCTCTCTTAAAAAATGAGAGTTTTATATGTGAGAAGGATGCACCTTAGAAGGCTTTCCATGTGTTTTTGGAGAAGTAGGTAAATCAAATAGAGAAACAGAATATTCCCGTACTCCTTTAGAACCGATTCTACATTATTTTTCAAAATTGTGCATCATCTCACTCATTTGTTTATATTGGTCTTCTTTGGCTTTGTCTTTCTCCTCTTGAGTAGTTTTATCAAGTTCCACCTCTGGTGTGGATGTTCTATCTGAATTCTCATTTGAACTTGGACCCTCATAACTCACTTTTTTCTTATCTTTAGCCGATGTAGTTGAGTTAGTTTGAATAGGATTTGAGGTAGAGGTAAAATTTGATGTTAACTTAGGATCATCACCTTTAGTTTCTTCAATGGTAGTATTTGGAACAATCCCTTTGCTATTGTGAGGAATAAATAATTCATGAAGAGGCTTCAATGTGCTGCAATATTGAAAAGGATTTAAATCCCCTCCAATTGTGATTTCTTCTCCCATGTACAGAAATTTGATACATTGATGGTATGTAGAAGGAATCACTTGCACCTCATGTATCCATGGCCTCCCCAATAAGATGTTATAATTTAACTTCATGTCTAGGACTTGACATATGGTGTCCTTTTTTATAGGCCCAACTTGAATAGGTAAGACAATCATGCCTTTTGAAGATCTCTCCTCATCATCATAAGCTTTAATGGTAATTTGCTTCTTAGGATCAATAGAAGATTCGGATAAGCCTAAGGACTTGACAAGGTTTAAAGTGAAAATATAAGACCAGCTCCCCCATCTATGAGAACTCTCTTAACCCTATGTCTTTGAATAAGGACTTCTATATGCAATGGAAAATTTTGAGGATGAGTGATGGACATATCATCTTGATCTAAAAATGAGAGACAATGTGGTGCAATGAGGTGTCCCACCATGTTTTGAAATTTTTCATCCTCCAAGTTAATAGGAACATTAGTCCCCAATAAGGATTGTTCCAAGATCTCCCTGTGATTTGGAGATAATTTTAATGAATCCAAAATAGAAATTTGAGCCGGAGTCTTTTGTAATTGGTCCACCAAATTATATGACTTTATTGTTGTAGATGGTTTTTTAGCCACAATACTTGATTGTGTAGGACCCATAGGTTTAGGATCAACCCCTTGTAGGGTAATCCTTGAAGCCCCCCTAATGATAGCATAAGATGTTTCCTCTTTGGGTTATTCCTTGATTACAACAACATTGACATCATGTTCATGTCTGGATAATGTATTGATGGTGTTATCATAATGATGAGAAAAATTAACATTATTTCTACCTTGTTTATTTGAATTAGAAGATTCACCCTTCTCATGGTTATAGAAAGGTTGCTTAAAGGCTGTGTGATCTGCATTGTTTTTAGGCTCTTCTATCTTGATCACAACATTGTCAATCAAATCCTGTACCATGTTTTTCAACTGCAAGAAATCATTTGTTGTATGTCCTCTATTTCTGTGGTATTCACAATGACTAGACTCATTCCACCAACTGGTCTTGTTTTGTGGTTCATACGGTTGAGCTCTAGGTAAATCAATAATCTTATTAGCAATTAGATTTATCAATGCATTCTCAAGGGGTTCACCCAAAGGTGTGAATGCCCTCTTGGGAGATGGTGTAAATAATTTCTTAGACTTGTTAGCCCCTTGATTGTTCCCAAAGTTTTTATTATTGGTACTGTTGTTAAAAGGCACTTTGGGAACTTGATTTGCATTATTCACTTGAGTAGGTGTTCTCATGAGAGTAAAGGGAGTGACTTTCAAATTATTAGCATCAACAACCCCATCATTGACCACACCTTTGTTGTTGTTCCTCAACCCAAATCAGTTATAGTTATTAGGAGGATTCTTATTTTCATTGTTATTGTTGTTGGAGGTATTGTTGTTGTTGTAATTCTTATTATCCTTGTACAGCTTTAGTTCTCCACTTTTAACCAATACCTCCTCCATAGTCACTCCATTTTCAATAAGATCTAGAAAAGACTTAGGACATTGCATCCTTAACCGATAGTTCATTTTATTACTCAAGCTATTTATGAAGATGACCATCTTTTCCTTTTTCGGTACACTTTGAGGGTATCTAGAAAATATTGTCCTCCATCTTTGTAAGAAAAGTAGGAATCCTTCTCCCTCTTTTTGCTTGGTCTTGCATAAGGTAATCATTGTAACTTCATGTTTGATATTATATGAATAGTGTGTTACAAATTTAGAATCCAACTCTTTAAAATTTTAGATGCCTAAAGGTAATTTTGAAAACCATTCCATGGCCATGCCTCCCAAACTTCTAGGAAACAACCTCATTAAATAAGTAGTGTCATGCATGAACTCCAAGCTTAATTCACAAAATTCCCTTAAATGATCTTGAGGATCAGATGCTCCTTCGTATTTGTCATACTTAGGAAAAACAACATTACTAGGGAATGGTATCATGATTAAACTCTTGTCAAATGGAAAAGGACATAATGCCTCTATTGAAAAGGGTTTTGGAGCCCCACTTTGCTTTATTGTGTCCAATTGCATTTGAAATAACTTAAATTGCTTGTTCATGATACCAATTAGATTATCTTCAACTGCCTCTTTCTTAAGTTGATTGACATCATAGTCATGAGGGATTTTAAGACCTTTTTGGGCTAGGTCTAGAAAATACTTCTCCTTATCTCTTTCTAATGTTTTTTCCATGAGCTTCATGAAGTATGGGCTATATATGGCTTCATTAACCTTCTCATCAGTTGCATCTTCAGCAGTTGGTTCACCATTGCCCCCATTGTTAGTGTTGTATAACCCTTGATTGTTAGGGTATGTTCCTCCTCCATTTTTGTTATTTGACCTTGGATTGTTTGGGTCAATACCTCCTCCATTGTTGGTTTGATCTGAACTCGAGTTTCTTGAAAAAATCATGTTGGTTTCTAGTTCTTGGATGGGTTTGTGGTATTTTTTAGGATGTAAATGTGTCACTCAAAAAATGAAGTTCTTTCCTTAGATACGTTCCATCTGCTTGCAAGGTTTTCTTTACGTAATACGATCGAGTGAAAGCTGGCATGAGCATAAATCTCTTGGTAATGGGCCTTGTCTCACTTGCTTGTGGCCAAACCCTTACAAAATTTTCAAAAATGTTCAAAACCAAGATTTTTTACCAAGTGGGATATTGGAACAGATAGAATGTCCAAAAGGGTACTCAAATATGAAATTAAATTTTTTTGAAACCCTCAAGAAATGCTCGATGTTTTCCCTTTTTTTTTTTGGATGTCACTTTCCTATGTGTAGGCATCACTTAACACTTAGTACACGGTTACTGGAATTTTCCTAGGCAGCACTCTGTAGGTCAGCAGACGGATTTTCTTTGTTGATAGGTTTTTCTTAACTTTTTCTAGGAATTTCTTAAAATGTCACAGGCATGACTTCATCATTTACAAGAGTTTCTTGAATAATCATAGGCATGACTTTACTGTGCATAAGCAGTTTTCCTTTGTGTGTAGGAAACACTTTGCAAACCAGGTTGTAAATTTCAATTTTTAAAAGTTGTAAGATCAGATCTGCAGAATATTCTTTCTTGAAAATAAAGTACAAACACAACACACACACATCAAATTTGTACCATATCCCTAAAACCACACTAAAAGTGTATGTTCGCGATCATTTTTCACAAGAATGCCTTCCAAGCAATCTACCTAGAGTCAGATTTGGCTTTTAAACACGTTTGGCTCTAAAAGAAAAATTACTACTTATCAAGATTTTAATGAACATCTCCATTCTAGATCATGTCAAGTTCTTTTCCCCACGTGCGGGCTTCCCACATGCACAAAAGCATGATTTGGCGCAATCCAAAAGGACTAATAGAGGAAGTGAAGAATGTTTGCACACAATCTAGTCACTCTCCTATTAAGGAAGAATGTATTTGTTTATAGTGGGTCAGATAGTATCGTGGCTAAAGCGATTGTCTCCCACTTTGTGTCGTTCCCTCTCACCGTCCTCGTAAGGCAATTCTTGGAAGGCAGGCCCTCTAAAGATCTAATTTATCTAGCATGTATAGAAAAATAAGAAATCGAACTTAGTTCAACAAGTTTGGGAATTTGGTTCACTTAGAAAGTGAAGAGCATATCCCTATTGTTGTTCCTTGTTCCAAACACTTCAAGAAAATTTTTTTCTTTTTCAACCTCTTGACAAGGAGATTCTTATAAATGAAATGTTTGGTTAATTCATCATCCCTTTCTTTCTACCAAGTTGAACTCGCACATTTGGTTTTTTCATCCACTTCATAAAATGGAGAGCATATGCCTAATGTTTTTTCAATTTGGACAATAGTAAGGTTTTTCCTATTACGCTAGATCCCAAGAAAAGCCACAATTTAAGCAATGCAAGTTTGATATGAAAAATACCTCTTTTGTAGCTAGCAAAGGCTAGGCGCTTTTTTGAAGTTTATGACATTTATTTGCTTACTCACCTAGTGGCTATCATTCCCATTCTGGCTCCTCCCAAATATTAGTCAACACCGCAATACAAAGTGAAGGAAACCAAAAGGAACAAATTGAAATGCAATTAAGTGTTCTTGATAAGATTTTGCAAAGAAAATTTTAACAACTTAATGTAAACGATTTAGTTCAAAGTAGGAAATTGATTTTTGTAAGCATCCAACACCTTAATGTAATGAGCATATAGCTTTTCTTCCAATCCCAAACTATCTAGAATTGAAGCATTATGAATTTCCTTTTGACGTTTGGTTTGAATTCTTACCTCTTTGATCTCTTGAGTAACTCTGCTCTTTGGTTTTCATACTTTCCTATGTTTTCTCATCTATAGGAAAAAAACATAGACAGAGAATAAGAAAACATAATTTAACAATCTAACAGCAAAATTAAACAAAAAATGTTAGGCATCATTTATCAGCTAATAAGCGTCAGTTAAAAGCTAGCAGGTGTTACTTTAAAACTCACAGGCATCACTTTCTAGTGACTCAAGCGACTTTTAAAGATTACTAAGTGTTAAATGTAGTGTAAATTGTGTAAGATAAAATATCCAAAGCGGCAAAGAACAACTAGTAAGCGTCAGTTAAAAACTAGTAAGCATGACAAATGACTATAAATTACGTAAGATAAAGTATCATAGGTGGCAAAAGACAGCTAATAGGCATCATTTCTTAGATCTCAGGCGATGCTTTACGCTCTTAGGTGTAAAACTTTATCGCACAGGCGTTAGAAGAAGAAAAGACAGAATAGAAAGAATCTCTCAAGCATCAGTTAACTCCTTTCAAGCGTCATCATAATGCTCATGAGTGGCATTAAATCCTTCGTAGGTGGCACTTCTCCTATTTTCTACAAAATTAATGTAAAAGTGAAGCCAAAAATACACAAAACTTGATAAAAATGATAGAAATGAGGCTCAAGGCCCCACGGTGGGCACCATTTGTGTTTGAGTGTTTACACCTTCATGAAATTAAGATAATTAACAATAATTCAA
This sequence comes from Chamaecyparis obtusa, assembly GCA_027943335.1. NCBI lineage: Eukaryota > Viridiplantae > Streptophyta > Pinopsida > Cupressales > Cupressaceae > Chamaecyparis > Chamaecyparis obtusa. Next base: position 5,432 of record BSBK01008490.1, on the reverse strand, counting down.
TGAAAATAAAAAGGAAATTTGATCTAAAGAATTGAAATTAACATCCATGTCATATCATGGTTCTCTATCTAAGCTTGGTAAGTAGAGCTCTCAGCCTTATTCTCTACTAGTGACAATCCTAGAATGAGAAAATATGATGAAATGCTTAATCTAGCTCTCAATTCTCAAAATGATATAAAGATTAACTCAAATGCTCATAATAATGCTCTCAATTGCTCTCAATTGCTCTCAAATTTCCTATAATGATGATGCTATGCACTTGAATTTCTAAGATCTATTATGCTCTCAAAATGACTTTTATTTATAGTAAAATCCCAAGGGTAGGGGGTAGAGTTACTTGATCATGATTTAGCCTTAGTTGAGTCAAAAACTTTGAAATGTTTTTAAATGGGGGGACAATTTAAATGATTGTCTCAAAGGTTTGGACAAGTAGACAAATTTGAGTGGTTGAGATTCAAAGTTGAAATGTGTGATTGAGATTCAACTATTTTTGGAGTGATCCATGTGCATTTGTTCTCAGTTCTTATTGGTTGCTCAAATTATGTTGTAAGATATTAGGATTAATTAAATTCCATCAATTAATTAAATTATCCATGTAAGGGAATAGGTTCAATTTAATTTTTGATTTAAAACTATACAATTAATTGATTAAAATCAATTATATAATGCGATTGATCCCTTTAAGCTTATATTTTATTATTTGATGCCATTATTTGATTTTTCCTTTGATTTAAATGATTCTTTCCAATTTTTATTAATAAATGTCCATTTAAAATTTATTTGATCCATTTTGATGAGAATTAGAGCATTTGGTTAAGATTTTGCAAATTTGAATGATTCTTAGACACCTACCCAGTTTTTGGTGTCTACAATAGCATATGATTTAATGATTTTTTTTTTTAAATCTTGCCTAAAAGAAAGGGGAAATTAGAAAATAAAATGTGGACTTTCACTAAAATAAATTAAAAATATTTTAATGAAAGTCATTTTAATGGGCAAGACTAGAAATGTAAACATGACCCCTAGATACCTAGGTCTTGGTATTTGATAATATTTTTCCTATCAAGTCTTATTAGGGATCATTATTTAATGGTATATCTTAATGTAAAATCAAGTATATTTATATTGTAAAATATTTGACAAGTGATGTTTTATAATTCATCTTGTTCAAATATTACTTACCAAGGCATGATTAGGGGAATTAGATGAAATTTAATTTTGAAAGAGAAAGTTTTTAAATGCATAAATTCTGAAAATCTCCCAATTTCACCACCTTTAGGGGATTTTAAGGCACCTAATTATTTGAAAACATATCCCATGGACCTAAATGCATATTTTTCTCCTATTCAATCCCGGATTTGGTGGAGGCAGTCATGGGATTCCAGATTTCTTGGAGATGCAGTTTTCTACACCTTCGCCTATTTATACCTCTCACATTTTGTGATAGAGGAAGTTCTTACATCCTATCCCACTCTGAGATATGAATTTTTTTAGCTCTTGGAGAAGAAGATTGTATTTTGGCTCCTTTTGATTGAATACATAGAAATTATCCTTCTTGATCCTATTGTTTTCTGAGTTGTTTGGTGAGTCTTGTATGAATCTTCTTGTGATTAAAGTTAATCCTTTACTTGGTATATTGTTCATTTAAATACTTAGAAACACATTTTGTTTTCTAAATTCCTAATTTGTGTGCATTTACAAGTATTTTGGGTTGTGGAACTCATTTTCCCTTCTCATTTACAACCAACACCTTATTGTTTCTAAGGGAAATATCATAATTAGGGGAAAGTTGTGGTGTTCAAGTTATGTTTAAATCACATTGTGAGTTTTCTTGTAGTTTGCAGATCTATTCAATTTTAGTGAATCACCCTAGGTTCATTTCAATTTTGCATCTTTCTCTCCCCTTTTCCTTCAAAGTTTAGTTAATTTTTAGGTGATTCAAGGGAAGCTGGCCCTTAACTCGGAGGTCTACTTTCTCATAGGTCACCACAACCTGAAAGTAGTCCCATGTTTCATAGGATTTCTAGGTTTCATACTTAGCCTCCACAAGTGAAATCCTTAGTGACAACATTTCCATTTTGAAAAAAACATATATCCTTAGTAAGATAGGTTTTGGAAACATCGATTATCTAGGTAAATTGTAACTACTACTTTTTTCTAATGTTAAGAAATTTGTGAAGTGACAAAATTAATGGGACCCCCCCTTTTAATCATACATATGTTGTGGTCATAGATTCACAAGACCATGAATTAAGTGGGATAGGATTCTTTGCAAATAGAAAAAGACTATCATTGGTAACATCAAGATGATAATCCACCCAACCCTAGTTGGGTTAAATTAAACTTTAATGGTTCCTCTTTGGATAACCCAATCTAGGGGAAGAGGATGGTCTCATTCGAGACATGAGTAGTTTTGTGTTGGATGTCTATTCATTAAATCTAGGGACCAAATATTCTCATGTGGTAGAGGTTTACATGGTCTTTCATGGGTCAAGTTGGCCAAGCAACGTGGGTATCAAAAACTCATTATTGAACAGGATGCAAAGAACATCATCATGTTTTTGAATGGAGGCAATAAAGTAGGATGGGAAATGAATAATGTGATAAGAAATATATTCGATTATGTTGCCACTTTGGATACCTTCTTGTACTAACACATTTTCATGGAAGGGAATCATGTCGTAAATAAACTTGTGACAGAAGGAAGATTCATGGCTAACATGATTATTTGGGATGGCATGTGTTCTCTCCTCAAGGCTTCTCATATCAATTTCATCTCTTCCACCATATATTAATTTTATCTTTTCTCATACCTCATAAGAAATCTCTAGTGCATGTATATCAATGTATTTAGTATTAGATAGAATACTTACAATAGCTTCCAATGCTTGTATATTATCTTACTTCACCTTATATTGATCTGCAGTAAGAGTTCCAATAGGGATTAAATATTTATGCTCAATATGATTCTAGAACTATTTCCCCATACTTTTTAGATAAATCTTCATCCAGTCGCTCCATATGGTGTAGTTGTCTCTTGTGAACTTAGGACCTTCCTTCTTCATGATTGGATCTTTTCCTCAAGATGCTAAACTTACCACAAAGAGGACCAATTCTCTAATACCAATTGTTGGTACTATATGGTCCAAGATTATTGAGAGGGGGCGTGAATTAGTAATCTACCAAATCCAAAATTTTCATCAACCATCCAAAAACATTCATCAACATATAACTTGTGCAGTGATAAACAATGAAACAAATGAAACCATCCAAACATGCAACACAAGAAGAAAAATATTAATCTCATGGAAACCCTTAGTTAGAGAGAAAAACCACAGTGTGAATCAGTACCCACCAATAATTTTCACTCTTCTTAAGTACGCCATGTTAAAGGCTTATCCATGTTAGGAGCTTTACAAATGCCCTATTAGGAGAAAGACCTTGTTAGGAGTCACCTGATTAAGGATTTACCTCTAACCCTGCTAGGAGCTTTAACCTATTAGGAGTAACCCGGTTAAGGGATTTAGAACCTTAATTACAGAGCCACTTGGTTAGAGAATTTCAATTCAAGACCTGTTAGGATCTACCCAGTTAAGGGATTTTCTTAGAGAATCTGTTAGGATTTAGCAAGTACAATGATCTGAGAATAGCACTCATTTTCTAATATAGATCCAATTAAGCCCAAACTTATTATTCTTGTAGGCTATCTTTACCCTTCTCTCAACCACTCCACAACATCTACGATCTACAGCATCACGATTTACCAATCTGAATATAAATATCTTTCTCAATCACTAGGGCGGCCACCACCTTAAACAAAATGTATTACATTTAAATTTTACCATTCAAATCTTCCAGCTTCAACCTAGTCTGCCAAAATGTATTAACAAAAAATGAAAAATGCATTTCCAAAACTATGTCAGCCTCCAAATGCATTTTCTCATCGATTTGATCAAGAAAAATTAAACTCCTTGACTTTTCAACATGCTTCCAAAAGCTTGATATTTACGATTATCTTGATCGATGTGAAACTAACTCATCATTGCAAATAAAATCCACCATAACACCTGGAACATGAAAAGATTTACCGCAACCAACTACATAATCACTAGTTGAGGATCTAACACCAACTGTTTCAAAGACTTTTCCATTCTGCACAAAACAATCTTCTAGTTATTAAAACTATGCCTTGAGATACACCAATCATCTTGTGGTTGTAATATATTTCTTATAGCTTAGTTAAGATAATTTTGATAGAACCATAACACCGGAATCCACACCAATTGGATATAACACTCAAATCATTTATTGCCTATCACTGTCTATTCTTCCTGTTCCTTTTTCAACCTTCAATCGATCATAACTCTCTCCATACATGTTGCAAACCTCTTTGATCCAACATACAACATCTAGAGATAGCTCTAAGTCTCCCATTATGACTGCGCATTCCAATTCCTTTTTCAATATTGTATTCAACTACTCAAACACTCATCAGCTCACCTTGAACATCGTCAACCAACACAACACTAAGTTGACATCAATGACAACGTAATAACTAATCTCCTTTTCATCAAACTTGTACCACAACACTCAATAGTCTCCTCATTAGCTATGCAAACATAGCAACTCTCTCTCTCTCTCTCTCTCTCTCACACACACACACACACACACACACACATACGTGCATGCGCATGCGCACATACACACACATGTGCATGCGTACACACACACACATTGATTGTAAAATCATAAGATTGATTAAAAATCAACATTTAATGAATGATTCATCATCATTAAAAGAACTAGACATTTTTTTCATCTAAAAGGGTGAACCCACAATAGTGGGTTACACTTTTTGGAGGAAGGAAAATGTCCCAAAAAAATGTGATCGGGTAAAAAATCTCATCGTACTTTCGATAGAAAGTAACCTGAAGTTTTGATCAGAAGTGACTAACTTCCAATCGAAAGTATGGATTATCTGTACTTTCGATCATAAGGAACTTTTGATCGAAAGTACCTTACATTCAATGTCACTTTCGACCTGTCAATTTTAGTGAGATCTTGGCTTCCAATTCTTTGACCGTCTGGTTTATTAGGTTTTTTAATTTATTTTTTTCATTATTTAAAGTTTTTGATATATATTTTTAGTATATATATGTGTATATGCATATATATATATATATATATATGTATGTATGTATATATATATATATGTATGTATGTATATATATATATATATATGTATGTATGTATATATATATATATATATATATATATATATATATATATATATATATATATATATGTATGTATGTATATATATATAAATATATATACATACATACATATATATATATATATATATATATATATGTATGTATATATATATACATATATATATATATACATATATATATATATACATATATATA